>PNEQ01130153.1:0-55740 GCA_003012365.1 Medauroidea extradentata | reverse complement strand
CAAAATGTACATTTAATTTGATTAAACACTCTTGTTGAGAGAAATAAACCTTAGTGGCAAGCAAATATTTGGTTGATTCAAATTTCACACGCTTCTTTCGCCATATACAAAGAAGTACACGGTTGAATGTACCAAATTTTTTCTTTGTGTACGGTTTCTCTAAGCACTGAAATATAACTGTCCTGTTTTTCTTTTAAAAATTTTTATTTCTACAGGATGTCTCCTCTCCAGAACTGACCCTGAAACCGCACAGTTCTGTCAGTGAAAATAAACGTTCACAGCTTTTCTTATTAAAAAGAACAAAGCTTTGCAAAACTTTTATTTTTGTTTGTGTTGATAGAACGACCAGTACTGAAACTTTTATTTCGGCATAAATTGAAATCATTCGCGAAAGTTCGCTGCAAAAATTGTGATACCTAGCTTCTGCTACAACGATATCTGTAACCTGATAAATACAGCATCACTTGTTTTCCGCATTCATAGAAACCACAAATTTTCATGAAAAGATGTTCGTCTTACTTGCTCATCTGGGTTAATTCCTCTTTCCACACACATGTTCCGTTCTGTGCACGTGGTTATTCTCCATATTGGTTATTTCTGCTGGTTGACCACAGTATAAGTCATTCAGATTCAGAAATGAAGCCTATCATCGAACAAAGCGTACACATCTACCCTTCTCCATATTTTTTAAAGCAACGTGATGTGTGATAGCCACTGTATTCATTTAAATAATACACTAAAAATCATACTTTACCAAAAGTGTTCGTAAAATTATATCAAAACATTTATCAGTCTAGGTACTACAACAATAATGTTTCAGGTCAATAAAGCTGTCTAAATTTTCCAAACGCCTGTGAAGAATAGTGAGACATATTTTTATGAGCAGTGTTTGATGTCAAATAAAATAACCTTCAAGTTTGTCATATTTTACAAAATATTTTCTATTTTTACAAAAACATCTTTGGAAACGGATTTCAAAAAAAATGTTTGGTGTCATTTCAACCAATTATTGTAAAATGTAAAAAAAATTATTTGTAAATGGACATTTATTATTTATAAGTATGCAATTGTTTAAGATTAAACATACACATTTGTATATCGATACGAATTCTGCAAAGTTCACGATATTTTTGTAAACTTACAGATTTTTATTTTTTGGAAAGGTCTTCCCAAAACGTTTGTCGTAAACGTACAAAATTATTTTACTTTGTAGCCCAACAGTCTTTATTCAGTGCAACAGGCTTAATTGCTATAAAAATAATCTCCATGTCCATAGTATTTACACTCACTTTATACGTTTCACAATTTTTTTTCGCCATTGAGCATACTCCTTCACAAGTAACCTGCGACTTAACCGACATCTTCACAAGCACTGTACGAAATATCCTAATTCCCACATACAAAGAAAATAGCCTGTTTATTTTACAGAGCTTAAGGTAATAATATGTTCTCTTATTTTTTCTGTAAATTACATATTGTAAAAAGAAAATACTCTCAAAAATATTGCCGAGAAGTTTATACAATTTTCTCGGAAAAATTAGGTTCACTGAGATACCGGCCACCGAAAATGCAGTAACCTGTCATAAATCTGACGAGAATCGATACACACTAAACAGAAGGCATTTGTGTGCCTAAGTAGGCACGTTTGTAACCCTAGATATTTGGAATTCCCGGAAATACACGCACCTATTCTGTGTTAGCTGCTTGACCTGTCCGCCGCGCCGAACCTGGTACACTGTGACGCTCGGACTGCTCTAGTGATCCAACGAAATACGCTAACTAGTTAACTGACATACCAATAGAAAGCTGAAAGAATAAGCAACAAAATATACTTGACATGTTTTCCACGTAGACGTTTAGTTTTGCTGATAATAGTTGTCGAATTTCCACAACATAGATAAAATAATACATTCCTTCACTTTGTTGTTTTACGGTGTATAGTTAACTTAACATTTTTAGGTACTTCTTAACATATTTACGTAGAACAGAGTTTCTAGATTATTTTGAACTATTTGTTTTAATTGTACGGTAAAAGTTACGCCTCATGGCGGCATGTTTAGTATAACGCTGCAATAACGCGTCACTTATGACTTTGTTGCACGATTTCGATGTGACGCACACGGATTTGAGCGGTAAAGTTTTGATATGTTATTAAGCATGCTCGACTCTGCAAGTGAGCCAAATTTCAGCTTTGGACAAATTTTTTGGAGGTTTTGACCGAAAATGGTCTTAGATTCCTGGGCTATGAAGCGCGTATCAAATGCCGCGTCAACTCAACGAGCCAAGCGCTGAACTAACGTGCAAGGTTCCCGCCGAACGGTTTTTACTACGGGACACTAAGCGGTGACCATATAATTTTATTGGTGGAAAGTCTGCAACTAAGTTCAGTGCAGGTCGCAACTTGAGTTTCACGTACATGCGATTAGTACATTTTGAAGTAAGGAAGTCTGAAAAGGCCGTTTTTAGCCATGTTGGAGGGCTTAGAAACAGTGTTTTTAATCTGCGTGGCGTCTTAACAATGAGGTTCCGACCTTGTCTGAAGTTTATTTTCTTTTCGTACGTTGGCACAATGGGCGTACGTCGAATATTTTCGTAGAAAAAAAACCTGTTTACGAACACGCTGCAACGCATTTGAAGCGTGAGGTAGGCGGCCGCCTTAAACTCCGTCACTTCTAAGCGCGCAGGCAGCGGTGTTGAATTTCTCTCCACTCAACTCGTTATAACTCACTCACATACAGAAATAAGATAACTGGCAGTCGATATAGTTGCCTTGAGGTTCTTAATAAAACGAATATCACTAGGGGAAAACGATTTCGTAATAAATAGAAATAAAACCGTAAAAGAGCACACACACACATTATATATATATATATAATTTTAGCAAATTATTTAATACAAAATCCCTTACCTAATTGTCTGTAACTGCGACGAGAGTTACCTTTTTATGTATGTGCGTTATTTTTAACTGTGCGTTCTCGGTAGAAGTTAACAAGCTGAAGAATATTCGGTACTATTATAAAAAAATGTTTTCTTTAGAGACATGCATTAACTTAAGAAAACTATGAAAAATACGCAACGCCTTTATTAGTTGCAAGGCAGTAGTTACAGTTAAAATGGATCGTATGATACAAATGAGCTGAAAGTGAAACTAAGCAAGGTCTTAAAAAATTTTTCCCTTAAGGTGGCCGCCTGCTGAGACCGCCGAGCGGCGTACAGAGTTTCGGCCGTTACACTTCTAGGCCTTGAACGCGCAAAATACTTTCACCCAGGCGGTCATCCTGGTATAAGTCGTTCGGGATAAAGTGAGCACTAAAAATTTAACCTTTGAAAAATATCACTAGCCGTTACTGTATTCAACATTAGCCATGGTTGGCAGCGAAATTACGCAATATAGTTCGACGAATATTTCTATTTCAATACAACAATACTGACACAAAATCAACCGAAATCGATATAATCGTATTTAATATAATTTTATATTTTTTTTATCAAACTGTATCGATTCACACTGATTGCACAATTTATATTACACGCGTAAACATCAAGTGACGTGTCCAGAGAGGTTAGATATTTCCCGTCGTTAGCCGTTACACGCAGAAAGATACGAACTGGCTGAAAACAGAACTTTAGCAGTGCTTTTTTTTTTTTTTTTTTTACTGCTGATTTTATCCCGAACCGCCTTTAGTCGTGTGTTTGTGTGAGTGAGGCACGGCGCCAAGGGCGATGTTGACCGGCTCATCTGGTGCGGTATCGCTTCTTGAAACGGTGCGCCGCGACATGCAGTGTTATCATAGAACACTCGCCGTACTGACACTTTCATTGGTGACCTCGTATTTGTAATGGTGGAAAGTTTTAAGTAAAGACCAAAAACACATTTCTATCCTAGTTTCACAAGAATCCCGTAAGTAGTTTTTTTTTTTTTTTTTATTTTAGATATAATAGTTTGGAAAGGATTTTCTTAGCCATTCTGAGGTGCTCCGAAATGAGCTTTCTAATTAATGTGATGTTTTGAAAATACCTTCCCGAAATGGTTTCAAGTGTTTGTTCTTTTTGTAAATGCACAAATTAGAACGCAAAAAAGTTTTCTATAAAAAAATAGTTCTGCTAGGACGCTGCAACGCTCTTTATTAGATAGGCAGGCGGCCGTCTTAAGGGTGTTCAAGTGCGATAAAGTCATAATTTTATATTTATATTAAATAGTGTTTGTTATGTAGACGATACTTGTGAATATAGTTTCCTCTTAAGTAACAATTTTAACTCGCATAGTTTTCTCATAACGGTGAGTCAAAGTCAAAATTTTTATGTTCTGCTGCCATGCAAATAGTGAAAACCAATTGACTTACGTAAGTGAAATAATTCACAGTGAAATAACATGCCACGGGCTACGTATTTAAACATTTTTAAACAATCCCGTGAGCAATTATTGTATTTAAAAAAATTGCTGAATTTTCAACTTTTTCCCTGCAGATTTGCGATTTTTTAAAAATTCCAAAATGTTACGTTACGGTCTTTTAAATTCTTTATTGCATAGTTCATGGGATGTAATATGACGGTGAATATTTTTATGCAAGTAGGTCAGTTGGTTTTCACTATTTGCACGGCAACAGAACAAGCAAATTTTTACTTTGGCGCACCGTTATGAAAAAACTATGAAAGCTAAGAATTTTTCGTAAGAGGAAACTGTACTCTCAAGTATTGTGTACAAAACTAACACTATTTCATAAAGATATAAAATTATGATTTTATCGCACTGAACACCCTTAAAGCTACGATCCATCATTTCTACTGCTTTCGTGATATTAATTTCTTCATTCCTAAACGAGAGCAGATATTGAAAAACTGTTACATAGTTTTGTTACAAATTGTTTTTACTATGCAGTCACATTTTTTTTTTGGACAAAGAATTATTTAAGTTTGGCCAGTTAGTTAATTAATGAGAATTTCCTTAACTGCATTATTAGCTGAAACTATTGTGTATTTTCTCTTGAAAAAATTAGTTAGCGTAGTATGCACTATTTATGATAAAACTGTGCTCCAGTTTTTCAATATCTACTCTCGTTTAGGATTTTAAAAAAATATTATCGTAAAAGCAACAGAAACGTAAACTCATATAACCGTATAAATACACCAAGACACTTGTGCCCACAGCATTGCTCACATGGGCGTATTTGATAAAATAAATAAATAGAATATACAGGAACTTGCGGACGATTAAGATATATCGGTTATATTAGCGTTTGTTTATATCCACATATCCAATCAGGTAACAAAACAATTTTAAGCGGAATTTTTTAACGTCATTTTGCACTCTTCTTTCCCCTCTCCTAGCATATTAGATTACGCAATATTGTTACACCACGCAGGTTAGAAACGAAGCTGTTTCACACGGGACTATAATTTTCAAATGATATCGTAGTCTTATCTATAGAGTAACGGCGCTCCGTTATGAAAACAGCGCTGTTGTCTAGTTATAAAAATGCATGCAGATAAAAAAATTACCTGCAACGAAACTGCTTATAGTGTTGATTTTCTAACGTGGAATGTAACCGTCATGCTGTCATTCCTGCGAATTCTGTTTTACCGAAATGTTAGATGCAAGAATATTACGTGTCATGAAACAAGAATCACAGAATATGCAATAATGTGTTTAAAAAATTCTTGTAATGGGGTAAATTATTCAGTAAAATATTGTTGATATACGCTATTAAAGTGCACAGAAATGGCGTACATCTAAAATATTTCACGAAAAAACATGTGATTTTTTTTATACGCTGAGCATATATATTGTCATTTAAATAATAAAAAAAGTACCAATGGTGTCACGGTGTTAGGCACAAAATTCATACATTCAGGGATTTTCAAACTGCAAATAGCAAAGCCGCTGTTCATTTCAAGACTGTGTATTTGCTGTAGAATTTCTTTACATTCCAACAGCTGATAAAAATCTTTTCACAAGGAAGTCACTTTTTGTTTACTAAAGTCTATAAGATACGCAAATATTTCCCCGAGCAGTAGGCTAGAAACCATTCTGCCACCTCGATTTTTTTCAGGATAAAAAGGCAAATTCAATCATTTTTGTGGACAGAGACGTTTATGAATGTTTGAGAATGTATACAGCATATATTTATTCAATAACTGTTAACGTAATTTAACTACAGAAACCAATAACAAAAACTAAAACCTCGCTAATGCAAGAAGATTGTTTGTAATTGGAAAACTAGACACGTCAAGGAATTTCTCTCAAACCCCAGGTACCTTATTTTTCTTCACCATTATTCTTGCAGTGTGTTTAAAGCCCCCCTCACCTTAAATAGGTTTCGTTTGTGTGTGTAAGGCAGGAGCGGTAAGGTTGGCGTTGACCGAAGTATGTATCGCGGATTGAATGACCTACATTTTAGAATCAACTATACTATGCATACCTACTCATTTGTCAACTAGCGGCTACTCAGTGGAACAACAGACAATGAACGAATAGACAAGGCTTGAGTATGCATAGTACAATGGATTCTAGCATGCGGGTCATACGTCATTGAATCAGCGAAAACTTCCGGCCCATAGTTATCGCCTCTAAGTGCAAGCTACTCAGATGGCGTGCAGTGCTTTAATATTATCATTTTTTCTATGGGACTTAAGAGTGCGTGCTAGATAAATAAACGCTGAAAACATCAATTGATAATACGTTTTTTTTTCGAAGCCAATATTGATATAATACTCAGTGACAATCCTAGATAATGGTATTTGGCAACTTTTTTTAGTAAATATTTATCCGAAATTACTAATTCGTTACGCGTGATCTCTTGCGCCGCAGTTGAATGCACGAGGTTCCGGCGTCAGAGACTGGGCCTCAGAAGTTCCTAACGCTGGAAACAATTTCGTTTAAAACGTTCGCTAAAACTGTTGTCTAGGATTGCTATTGTTTAATTTTTGCTAATTGGCTTCAATAAGCCTACAGTTATAGATTGATGCTTTTAACGTTGAATTATGTACCACATTATTTTATTTGTGGGTAGCATAATTCAAAGACTAACGCATGTTTCTATGGTTGTTTTTTTCGAATCCGCGTGTTATTTTTCCAGATACGGCAGTATGAAGAACCAAGTTTTGGCCATTTGAGGGGCCCGAAAATTATGTATCTAATAAATATGTTCAATTTTTATATCTACGGCTATATAGTTTGAAGCGTGTGTTCTTCTCGTAGATATACAAATATAATGCCAGTTAATTAGTTTCGATAATTTAAAAAAATAGTCGTAACCTGGTGCAGCGCATTTCAAGCCCAGATAGGCAGGCCCCCTTTAAAAAAGAATTTCACTTTAAATCTGCAGCAGGAAGTCCCGTTTACAGCCCCGGGTCAGGTAACAAGGTTCACAAAGTATACAGCTGGGTCAGTGGTGCAGTTTGCTCTTAGGCTTGTTTATAATAGCATGCTAGAGGCAGGAGGAGGATTGGAAAGAGGCGTGTCTGTACTTTCCTCTTTTGTAAAGAACAACCCTGTTCAGTTATTTCTGACTATTACACACCACAATTAATAATAACAAGCTGCTTCCGGCAATTTGTACGTCTGGGCTATAAAAATATCTTTCTTGGCAATATTCTGTACATCCCTGCATTTTCCCAGGTGATTTCTTTTTGTGTTGAATAAAAAAAAGGGGGTGGAGAGGGTGAAATCTACTGAAAAAGTAATTGGTTGACTCAACTTTTTTCATAACATTTATAACAACAAGGTGGCACATATTAAAGATGAGCGGTCGTACCGCAAATTGCCGCCTGTAGCTATCCCCCTCCTTTTTTTCTGCCTGATGATCGGAAGAATGTGAGCGATAAGGACAGCACTGGTACGCGCATGAAGTGTTCTTTTGTCGTTACGCCAAAGCCAATTAAAGAATAGTCTATGTTCAGTATTTTTTTCCTCGCTGGTGCAAATAACTCATATTGTTCTGACAAGATATTTTTGGAAAAAAAAAAAATTCGAAACTATGTGTAGTCATATACAATGTACGTAGAATTTTTTGTAAAGTAATGCATTATTCGCGATCAAAACATTTTTGAATGATTCTGGATTATTTTTATAAAAAAAATCGGTGACAAAGAAAAAAAATTGGTTTATTGTTACATAAATTAACGTACAAATTAATGTGTATTAGTGTCAAAACAATGTCGCTATTCTTCGATATTGACGTCAGGTTACTTTTAAAAATGATACTGTCGAAACCGTTGTAAAGCTGTATAGAAATTTCATGGCGTGCTTCTATTACCGTCTCGTTTGTCGTAATTTTTAAAATAAAAAAACGTATTGTCGAATACTAAAAAATACTATTTACAGCATATGTGTTGTTTAGTAGGTCTACGTTCTAATCTATAGCTGTGAAATATGTTTTGATTTTAGAGCAAAAATACTTCAGTACTAAATTAAAGAACACAATTTTCTCTATGAAAAAAATATTCTATGGAGTTTTTACGTAAAACTGGTAACTTAGCCACAAAAGCATCATGTTTGGCACAGACTGCCAATAATGGAAATTTTACGCGTGTCTTTTGACTTAGGATGCTGTAATTTGGTACAAGGGTACCTTTTTTACGCTTTTGTGAGGTCCTTCAAAGGATTTTGCAAAGAAAAAAATTTGCCTCGGCATGTTTAAAATTCCAATAATTGGAACAATTATTGTTGGCAGATGTTGCCAAACAGTGTTCTCCCCAGCAAAAATGTATAGCTGGGTGATTCACGAGACCAGCTGGGTGCGTCGTGGAGTAAGCTTGATGGTGTTGATGGGAATGTCTGTTTCTCAGCCGAGTGGCAGAGAAAATTAGCCGGGTGGGGCGCCTGGCAAAATGGGCCTGGGGAGAACACTGCCAAATATTAGGCTTTTGTGGCCAAACTGCTGGTTTTACTATAAAAAAATCCATATATTACTCGTCATAGAGAACATTGTGTTCTTTAATTTATTACGGAAGTATTTTTGCTATAAATGACACCATTCTCGACGGAAATGCAAAAATTGTACTGTTGGGTGTCATTTTCCAATATGGCGGCCGAAGCTCCAGTAAAATTGCTAGGGACGTTTAGTATGTTGAAGTGAAAGGTATAAGGTAATTCAACTTATTACTAGTTATTTCATTTAAAATATCAAATTTTACTGGTCTAACCACTCTACTTCCATGTTTAAGCTGGGTCACAACTGAAAAGATCACAGTAAGAACATAACAGCTCTTTCCCACAAGAAATGACCTGATCGCTTATTGGAAACACGATTTTCAAGACTCTCAAAAAGGCTAAAAACAGCTTATTTAATCTGCAGTATCTAGGAAAATTCCAACCGGATTCGAAAAACACAATAATATAAATAAGCGCTGGAATTTGAACCGTTAGTATCGCAAATAAAATAATATGGTCACCGCTTAAAGTCCCACAGGAAAATGAACAATAGTAAAGCTCTGTGCGGCAGTTGCTTGTAGAGGCGATAATGCATTACATAGGCCGACCAACGTCACTCTTAACACTCCATCGGTTTTGTACATACACAAACGCAGCCTACCTAGATAAGATTCTTAAGGGCGCGGCTACCGAAATTTTCGTGTCCATTTTTTTTTATTTTTATTTGTACCAGATATTTTTTCTTATTTTAGACACAAAATGTGACTAAATTTGGCTCTTATGAAATTTTTTTATCTTTCATAGTTTACGCGTAATGGCTTGTTAAAGTCATATTTTACATGTTTCCGTTTAACGACTACACTTAAACCAACTGATATACCAAACTCAAAAAAATCACAGTGGATAAAGACATTGCAGGCTACAATGACATGCTCGTTAAATTAAAGAATAAAAATTATTTTAATTTTAAAAAATGCTGAAACTGAAAATAAAAATTTAAAAAAATAGTTTGCGAGTGGACTCCACAGTTAAGCATGGTCGCCAAGAGTGAAGTATTTTCTGCTTGGAGGATGTAATATTTCCCGTGCAGATCACAGCAATAAGCGGAACTTAGCGTCAACATAAGTCGCGGTCAGTAGTATTTCACTCGGGGAACACCGCGGAACGCATGCCTTCAACGCGAGTAGATAACCGAGCTTGTGGAATGAAACACGTCTCGTAAAGCACCTACTGGGGGCCCATTATCGTAAACGGTTTTTATCTAAACGAGTCCCACCACGCCGGTGTGCCGTACGAACGACCGAAAAAAAAAAATTCTTTCCCCGTCTCGGGGCGCGTAAAAAAAAACGTGAAGGGATGAGAACAAATCAAAGCGAAACAATTTAACCGCGGGACTATTTGCACGGCTATCGCGCTGTTGCCGCCTCGCTCGAGGTAAAAGGAGGAGGGTTGAGGAGGATGGGGTGGGGGAGCCGGCGGCGGTGATAAATAACCGTCGCGGCCGCCATATTCGCTCCAACAGCCCGGGGTAAACACGTGAGGCGCGATGGCCATCCGTTAATGCAGCGGCCTTCGGGCAACACAGTCGGCCGTTATCGCACGGGCAAACACGCACACACACACACACACACACACACGCAAGCACGCTTAAACGCACTGCATCTACACCCACAATCCCCATTCCCCTGCACTGGCCGTAAAACCACTCTGTTCATTTAAAATTCCCCCCATCCGCAGGAAGGGGTGGAAAAAAAGAAAAACAACAGCATCAAAAAGTAAACTTATACGTTCCGGCACTTTATATCTCGCTCACACATACGCGCTCGCAATTTTGGCGGTCGGACCTGGATAGGGGAAACGAAGATAAACAACGCTTGAGGTACTAAAAAAAACAGGTTTGCTCGATTTATTTGGGCAATTACTGCCCCACGCCACGAAGCTTCAGTTAAAACGACGGCAATAATGGAAAATTACAATTAAGTAACAGCCGAAGCTTGTATCTATCATCTGTATTTTTTATTTCAATTATGTAAAAAATCTGCTTAGTTTTATTTCCGTCCGCCCGCTACGCCCTACCTAAATAACAGATCAAATCAAAACGTCTTATAAAATTATATGTTCAGAAGTTTGCTACGCTTTGAATTATTTATTTCCTGTATTCGATGTCGTTGGCTTTTTTTTTCTTATAAAAATAATTGTCTCGGTAAGCTTAGATTTGTAGAATTTTTTCGCGATATAGAAGTTCTCTTTGGCATGTAATTCAAATTGATGGTTTTGCTAGATTTAAACTAACTTATGTCATTTTTTTCTAATAACTAGTGTATACGTTTTGCAGAATGTCCTATTTTCAATGCTAGCCGGGAAACCCTGGAAAACGCACATTTTCATACGTCACAGAGCAGAAAAAAAGCATATAGCTACCAATAATCTTTATCCGAAAAGTTTTTTTAACTGTTAATTATTTGTTCAAGTGTGGTGTAAAAATAAAAAAAAAATAATGCAGTAGTAATGCAACCGCGGAATTTAAATGCGTGATTTCATATGAACATTTATAATATCACGTTTGTAAATACAAAAAAATTCAGATGCCCAACCACCTTAGCCGCCAAGCAGCATGCACAGCTTCGACCGTTACAGGATTATTCCAAAAATATTAAACGTACGTGAGTCATGTCAGCTTAGTGATAGCATTCTAAGAACGTTATAAGCGTGTACATTCTTTCCAGATCCTCCCCTCATCTTTTAAGTTTATTTTCTCGCGGCCGAAAATTATGAAAATTGGAATTTTTGCGGTTATTGTAAGTATGATAATCTTGGTTGTGAATATTTAAAAAATGTACAGGAGAATACAACACATCTTCAGCTCATATATAATGTCATAAAATGACAGGGTTATCACTGAGTGTCTCATAGAGTCGAAATATCAGCGAGAAGATTGCACACCAGTTCATTGACATGCGCCTAGAGGCTAGAGTGAGGCGTAATGCACGTAGTGCGTCGCCCTTAGCTCTCTTCTAGGATGAGGCGTAATGCATGTACTATGTCACTCTTTAGCTCTCCGCACTTCTTGTACTCGAACGAGCATAATACATTTACCCACGCGGTCATCTTAACATATTAACAAAAGTAAGTTAAAAGGGCGTAAATCAAGTAATATCCGTTTAAGGGGGATGATGCGCCAAAGCAGAGAATTAACACAATTTTCGACATTAATATTTTTCCCTCGTTTATTATAGAACACGGCCATAGAGGAACAGGTCTGGACACTTGGAGTTGAAAATTTACCCTCATATGACTGATTGGCGCCACTGGCACTCTGGTGTGTTTTAACATTGTGTAAATGGATTTACAAGTGTCGGAACTGCTAGATGTGGTAGTACGATCCTATATTGCAATGTTAAAACACTTCATTGCTAGTGGCGCTTTCAGTCATAACGGGGTCAACTCAATAGCATTGTTAGATAGGCTAGTGTCCAGACCTGTCATTCTAAGACCGTGTTATAGAAAATCAAATCAAGGCTCGACAATCCGTAGATTACACTTTTGTACACCTTCTTAATTTATTACATAGCCACAGACTTTCTTGTTTTTGGAGCAAGTCTTTTTTTCCTATCTGCCATCACTGCTCCAAAAATAAGACCGTTTGTGACTATATAAAAAAATGTAATAAACTGTACACAAGTATCACTTCCGGATTGACGAACCCCGATTTTCGATAATAAGCGAGAGGATAAAGTTATGTCGAAAATGGTGAATATGCAATGCTTTGGCGCACCATCCTCATTAAAAAAAATATATTTTGAGAAGTGCTACATGCCAAACATCCTTGAATGTTAATTTAAAACTAATTACATTCGAGTATTATATTCAATATTAAAAATAAAGAATTATTTTAAAACCCACAAAATAAAAACACTGTATATAGAGTATCCATTACATACATGAAAAATTTGTTACAATAATTGAAGACGTATATTTGAAAAATTAAAATGTTCACCATTACAACACAAGAAATTCTCATAAGTTAAAGAGTAGCACAGCATAAAACTAAAATTTTTGAAAGGGGCCTTTCTGGTACTGGTCTTAAAATGTTTAATAGTGTACCAAAAGAAATAACGAATTCAAAGATAGCAATATTTAACAAAGTAAATCATAAAATATTTGAAAACAAATGTTTTATAGTTTACAGGAAAGAGAAGATTATCTTATGAGTATAAAAACTATGAAACTAACATTTAAATAATTTTATAGTTATTTTATTGTTATTACTATAGTACATTGCGACTATAAATTTAATTGTTCATGTATTGTAGTATATACATATAAAGTTAATTTTGTTTTTATAGTGTTCTTTATGTGTGATTTTAAGGGCAGACAATGTCATTGTCATTTGAATGTATTGTAAATTTAATATATTGCATAATATGTTAAATTAATGCATGTCATGACAAGCCCAATATTCAGAGAACATAATCTGTTCATTATCTGCATATTATGGGTGCACAAAATAAATAAATACAAATGAACTACGGATGAAAAGTAGATGGCGAGTACGTAGACGCTACCTACGTTGGTCAATGCTTGTTGCGAGACTTCTGTCTCTCTCTTTGGCTCGAGAAACTAAAGTGACGACCATTCTTCGTCCAATTTTAGACCTGCCCATCTGTAGTAGTACCATTGAATATATATATATATATATATATATATATATATATATATATATATATATATAGTTAGCGTGCTGACTAAAAATCCATAACTAATTAGGCTTCAGAATCACAAAGGATTATGCAACATCAGGGTTGCAACCCTTATTTGTTCTACTATGTTAACTTGTGATTGCAGCGACGGGACTCGTAGAGATCGTACATAATCGTCTGCAATGTTTACAATAAACATAGGTTTAGGCTTACACTTCAAAGTTACCCACCACCTTACGAAACCTCGTATACGGTACGTTGCACGTACGATTTGTTAAAAATTTTAATAAGGAGAATGCGGGTGGAGTTTGTTAGTGATTTTCATACCAATACTGACGTTTTACTGTTAATTAATGAAACAAAACGTGTACGTGATACGAGATGAGACATTTGAGAATCTACCCCGTTTAATTCATTTTGTAACACAGATAGCACCCTCTGTAATTTAAAGTGTTGAGTGTCGTGTACAAAGGTAAATAATTGTAATGCCGTGTCCGTCTTTCACCATAGTTACACGTCCCATGTGTAGTGGATAGCCTACCTGTCAGGCAACGCGCTTTCTGTTTGGAATAATGTCACCACGAATTTCTCGCAAACGGCTCACCTGAGAGTGTTCGGACAAAACTATTTTTTTTGTTAATTTTAACGTGCTGATTAATAAATACATGAAATTAATCTCTTGCAAGTGTTCGTTAAAATGTTTCATTCAAATGCAAGGTGGCAACCCCCGTTTCTCAACGAAGGGGGTTGATATTCCCAACCACATTTCCCGAGATGAAAGATCTCCATTATACAAAACACTACTCGCCTATTTGTCACTAAATAGCAATTAGTTTTTGAAATATTTTAATTAAATCATTTAAAAATTCGACTTTTGTAGGCTCACAACTCTCTTAATAATCAATTTCGGTAAAAGTGGTTCTTAGATTTTAGTCTTATTTTTTCCTAAGGAATCACCTGCTAGCATTTGTCGGTGATTTTTCCAATCATCCTGTATAGACCGAGACAAAATTACCCCGCAGTGGCAATGTAATCTTGGGTTACTATTGTACGCAGCAAGAAATGCAATCTGCTGAACGGTATCTCTTACAATAATTCGCTGCAAATCAGCAGTCTGGTTGCTACCGTCTGAATGTGCTCGCAGATTAGCTTAGGACTTCTGTGGTTCGTAGAAAACTTTGTAAGATCGCGTCCAGATTCTGTTGGACGGGGCTGGGTAGGGGAAGGGGGAGAAATTTTTCCCCTGTGGTTTCCAGGAAATTATGCTGGCGCAGCACCTTGTTCCTTTACCTGCTCTCCAGGTTTTAGGTTAACAGCGATACCCGAGAATTTCTGAACACAGAGCCAAAAGCTGAGTAAGGCGAAAAAAACTTGCCAACGTTCAAAATTTTAGTGGCTAGGATTCTCTTCAGAAAATTACATTCTGCCGAACAACAATTTTAGTTCCACAGGTCCGTTTGCAACTGACTAAAAATTCTACCCGAATGTGCTGCTTTCCTGCAGCTTTTAAATCCGAAATATAACTTCAAAGAATTAAATGCCAAGTGCTATACTTCAGTCGCACTAATGTGGTGTTTACACATGCATTCTTTACCTTCCTCCCTCTACAGTTATCAGTACAGCGGTTACAAACTTTCAGGAGAGAGACATAGTACACCCAGACGATGGGAGATCACATAACAATGCATGGTCGGAAACGCTTTACTGCGACACAAAACACAAGAAAGAAAGGACACGAACAAGAGGAGAAAACATGTTTATTATCCTTAATACAGCAAAAATACTGGGAAGTCTTTGGCTGGTGATGACGATCGATGTTTCTTTACGTTCTTTTATTCTTAGTTTTTTTTTTTTGCTGTATTAAGAATAATAAACATGTTTTCTCCTCTTGTTCGTGTCATTTGTTTCTTGTGTTTTGTGTCGTCACTACCGCGCCAGGAAAGCATTTCCGACCACGCATTGCTGTTCGATTTCCCATCGTTTGGGTGTACTCTATCTCTCATGAAAGTTTGTAGCCGCTGTACTGATACATCTCAATGAAAAAAAAAACATTAATTCGTATACACAACTGTCACAAAAATGACACAAGTAGTCCTCCACTTAATAAAGAGCTCTAGTGCATGGAAATCATAAAAGAGTTTAACTACGCAAGATGGCCACTGAGGTTACCTACTTGAAGTTACATGTCCTGACAACAAAACTGGTAGCTGCAGCTGCATTCTTGAGTAGGGCCATGAACTTTGCGCGAAAATAATTTTGTCCCAGTTTGTTTCAGTATCTTTCGTGCATATATGCAGTTCTGCTTTATAGTTGTTGGCAACATGTGTG
Organism: Medauroidea extradentata; assembly: GCA_003012365.1. NCBI lineage: Eukaryota > Metazoa > Arthropoda > Insecta > Phasmatodea > Phasmatidae > Medauroidea > Medauroidea extradentata. The sequence goes on along the minus strand of PNEQ01130153.1, from coordinate 39,840 downwards.
TGTGTGTGTGTGTGTGTGTGAAGTGACGTCTCTCATTTGACTGTGCCAATCACAGCAAAGGTTACTGCAGCACCACACGTCTGTGATTTACAGGTAGAACCTCAAGTCACGTGACAGTTAAAACATCCAATCACTGACTATGAAGCAGAAATGCAGATGTGCACGTAAGGCACTGAAACAAACTGGGGAACATTATTTTCGCGAAAATTTCACGTCTCTGTCTTGAGTAGGGATGGTGAAATTTCGCGAATTCAATGACCTGCATGTTAGAATCAAATATACTATACATACTCGAGCCCCGGCCATTTGTCCACTAGCTGCTGCTCAGTGGGACAGTAGACAATGAACGAACAGACAGGGCTTGAGTATGGATAGGAGAGTAGATTCTAACATGCAGGTCATTGAATTCGCGAAATTTCGCCATCTCTACTCATGAATGAGGCATTAGTGAGGATGATGGAAGGTCACACAAACTTTCAGAATGCCCGCTACAGAACACGTGCCTTACGTCATGTCATTATCCATGAGGGAGATAATGAAAATTAAAATATTACTTAATGTTCTAGTTATTTATATTACTGGTTGCACCTATCATTAATTGCCTACACTGGTTTTGTAACAATTTTTAAAAATATTTTTATGTCAAAAATGTGTGTATTGTTATTGAAAATCTCCGCGAGAAATTCAATTCACATTTAATTTAATATACTTCAAATAGTTTATTGTAGCCAGCTCTTTGATTAAGTACCGTACCATACAAAAGAAACATAAATTTGAATACTTTCATTTTGTGGAGTTGGTACAAAAAATTTCTAGTGAGCTTAAATTAAAAAAAAAAATATTTCTTATAAATTTTAAGTAATCATCATACAACATAAAACGTGTTAATACAGTCAATATGCACTGTACTACCACTTCAAAAAACACGTATCTTAATGCTAAATTTTTCTTTCGGTTTTTTATGTTGTCAATCAGTTTAGTAAGCAAGTAGAATATTAACAAGACTATACCGGCAATCATCAGATAATTATTATTGTATTTGCTACCGGCTAGTGAAAATAGAGTAAATCACGTAAAAGTGCAATATATACTGATATATTAGGGAATGTTACTCTTAGTCCTTCTCTGTGTCAAATTTCCACCTTTGACGCGTGGTAACAGCGTAGGGGTAAGACCTGGAGTACGACGCTGGACGGGAAGCATATCGTCTCTATTCACAGCGCGCGAAACTGGCGTGCAAGGTTTCCGTTGTAGTCTTATTTCTTTGGGACTTTAAGTGGTGACCCTAAAATTTAATTTTTGATAGTATAAAGTAAAGACCAACGCATGCCTCACGCTTTACACTTTACGAATTCAGGTAATATTTTCGGAGTTACAGCAGTCTAAAAAAAAAACCCGTTTTCAACCATTTTGAGAGGCCCGAAAATCATGTTTCTTACGAATGTGCTGCATTTTTCAAAAAATGGAAGCATAGTTTCAAGTATGTGTTATTTTCGTAGATAAATATAATATGAACAAGTTAAGCGGTTTCGCGTAACAAAGAATACGTGTGACACGCTGCAACGCCGTCCATGCGCCAGTCTATACAGCAGGCTCTAGATGCCGCGTTTTACGTAAGGAAACAGGCAGGCAATAAGAGCTAGATTGGTTCGTGCGTCAACAACCGTATCGGTTAGGAAATCTGTGCTTTTTTTTTTTGGCCTTCGGCGCTGTGGCCCTACTTATTTATTTACAAAAAAAAGCGTAGCAAAGTTCATAGCTTGCTTTTCTATTTTTGTTATACGATTCTGGTTGGTATTTTTTACGTGACAGCAGTCTGGAAAAGTTCTTTTCAACCATTTTGAAGTGCCCCGAAATCATGGTTCTAATTAAACATGAGATCTAGAAAACAAAAACAGAGAAGCGTAGTTGTAAATGTATTTTTCTTTTCGCAGTTAGGATATGGAACACACGTTTAATAGCATTCCTCCCATTCTCCTAACACGCTGCAACGATGTTCAAGCGCGAACTGTAGAGGACTCTTAAAGCTTCTCTCCTACGCGATCAGCGAAATGCGGTCAGGATGCGGATAACTTTATTCGCCTCGAATCACGTTGTCAACCATAGCCGTGTTAAGTAGAAGACCGTGGCCTTAGATCTGGCAATCCTGTCAGGAAGGGTCATTTTAACACTTCTTCTGTCTCGTTAATGGCAATAGCTTCCCCTGATTCGCCGGTATGTATGACACAATAACGAATCAGGTAGAGTCGTTGTCTTTGGAGAGCTAAAAGAAGTGTTAAAATGACCCTTCCTGAGAGTGTTGCCATATCTAAGGCCGCGGCATTCTACTAAAGACGACTATGTGATAACCCAACACACATGAATCATTAGGAAGTCAACTGAGAGGAATTTGGCACAGAGTATTGATTTGTATCAATCACGCGTAACCCAGGATTCTATCGCGCCTATTTCCGTTTATCTCCTGCTCTGAAATGTTCATGTTAGCTAGTGTTTCTAAAATAATTTGCAAAACCACAGAAAATAATTGCAAATATTAGAGACAACTTTTTTGAAGTGTACTAGTACAGAAGTATATCAACAAATTTTACACAATTTCTCCTGTATTTTACACCAATTTTTGTAATATCACTGAAATATTTTTAGATGACAAGTTTCTGGCATTTATTTGCAACAGAACTAAACAGTTGTGAAATTTCAGAAGGTCTCGAAACTGGTTTTGTTTTAAACCGAAAATCGGAAAAATACACATTAGTACCATTCGTTCATACGGGCATTTGAAACATTTTTAACCGCTTTTAAGATATGTGACATTCTAACTGCAGTACCTGAATGAAAAATGATTTCATACTTCTTTTGTAGGTAGCGGGAAGAGTTAAATTAATATGAAAATATACTGATACTTATGTATACGTTTTGGGATTTGCGGCTTTTTAAACAAGCAATGGTAGCTATCAATAAACAAGTGTAATTTAATTTTACTATAATTAGAATTGTGCCTTTCTTACCACCCACCAAAGAAAAACTTTACAAGATTTTGCTTGTAAAAGTACAAACATTTTTTTACAGCGTCGGGCATGGAAATAATGTTTCTCGCAGATATTCTTAAAAGTGGTAACAGACGGTTTACACTAAATGGATTCGGCTGATCTACCGGAGAGAGAGAGAGAGAGAGCGAGAGAGAGAGAGAAAGTTCTCACGAAGGAGAAAATTTTGTAATTTCGTAATTCTAAGACGTCTGCTCATCTTCGCCCGGTAGTAGGTAAGTGCACGTCTTTGTCTATAAAATTATTCCCTATAAACGATATCAATCTCCTCTCTCCTGGACTTCCATGCCTAAAACAAGCCATGCCAACTGCGTCACCTCATTTGTTAATACTATTTATTTGTATTCAATAAATGAAAAAAATGTGACGAATAATCGTCAATGTGTCAAGGAATTAATAAAAATGTATCACAATAAGCGACACGGTCTTAACATACGTCACGGCCGACTTCTTTGTCAGTTTCAGTCCTTGTGTAAAAGTTGTGTGTAGCCGTCTCTAATAACATCGTTGTCGACGAGACGTAAAGCCCAATTATATACATGTAACAATCATTGCTTTTGTTAACAAGAAACACGCATCAAGTTACCAATGACGACAAAGCTAGATACGATGATTTACCGCAGAAAAACATGACTGTTTGCTGGGTTTGAACGTACGTTTAGCCTATCAAAACATTGCTGGCTTTCACTTGTACGAAGAGCTATTACCTGAGTTGACTGAGCCAATAGGAATCCCGCTATTGTAACATTTAATGCCTGTTCTTAGTCTGTAGACAGCACGTTGTGTCAGACGTTATCGTCCAACCATACACGTTGCCAGAAACTGCAGCGTTTTCAAGGGTACGTTGGCACAAAACATTTTCGCGATGTGCCATCATTAGAGGCTGATTCCATGACCTGCATGTTAGAATGCAATGCACTATAATGTGTATACACAAGCCCCAAGCATTTGTCCACTAGATGCTATTTAGTGTAACAGCAGACAATGAACGTATAGACAGGCTTGAAATATGCACAGGACAATAGATTCTAGCCTGCGGGTCATTGAATTCGCGAAATTTTCCAACCTCTAGCCATCATCGCCAGTAATAGCTAGAGACATGCAAAATTCGCGTTATTTTCTGACAACTGACTAGACTCCAAGTGACTATAGGCTCGTTCTACGTCTCCCGCTGGCTGATATTGACGGGAATTACCGTGGAGAATGCTTACAGGGTACAGGTCAATATCAGTAAAGTCGTAACACACGTAAATGACAACACATAAAAGTTCGTGGCCAACTGAATCACAGATTATGCTCTGTTATGTATATGAAAGTGAAGTTTAGTCTGCTACCAAATGATAACGCGAATTTTGCATGTCTCTAATAATTGTCCATTGGAAATTTCACCAATTTTAGTTTGTGTAGCATTCAAAATAACACCTTGAAGTTTTCTGATTGTACGTTTATACTGTGGAAGATTCATCTACAAGAATATTGGAATCTATATTTACAAGACACGAATGCTTAGAAATAAACGCAAATTTTGTGTGGCCCCTTCTAGAAGTTATGAAAATTTAGTATTTCAGAAAATTATTAATATTTTATTATCTACAACTAGTTGTGAACTTTGAATAATGTTTGCAATGAGGTATCAATCAGTATCACTTGATAAAAATTAAATTCGAAGCTTCGTAAAGTTTCCTTAATTTACTCAATCGACCCATGGTACCATTTGGTGTACTAAATGGGGGGTAAACAAAATACCGCCTTTGTTTAATTTTTCCAAGTAACGTCTATAAGGGTTACAATACAATAAATAAGACGCGTGAGTATGTGTGTGTGTACACGCACCCATACATACACATATATTACCTTATGTATATATGTATATATATATATATATATATATATATATGGTAATTAGGTGAAAGATGCGACACTTCATAAATTTAAAAGCTGTGAAAAAAATAATACTACGATGGGATACATTCTTCGTTGTACATTTGTGTAAGCAGTGTTGCGCTTTAAGTTCCTGAAAACAAAGTTCAAATAATTAATAATGAACGAAATGTAAATAGCATGTATGGCTGGCATCTTCCCCACAGTTACGTATGATTGTACATATGTACACATCTGTGTGTATACGAGAGCGAAGTGCGGTCAGCGGGGAAGCCACAGACCCGCAGTCCGTCTTCAGACGTAAGCCGATATTTAAGCCGTGACCGAGTCTGGTTTAATTAGCTGGCACGTTTCCAAAACGGAACGTGACTACCCGGAGTCGTTAGTTTCTGTCCAATGAAAGGTGGAAGCTTGTATAAGTGCACTCGTTTGCATGCTGCGCTAGTATTAGATAGCCATTTATGAATCACTAATTACCAAAAATGTTATTGAGATACGGCCGGCCTACGGCAGTGCATAGCTGCCAACCTCAAGGATTCAGAAATAGTACAATTTTTTATAGTGAGTAAAATTGTGCGTAAACTAGTCGCGGCATTTCACGTGATGTATATGTGTAAATGCCATCGAACTAAACACTTTGGCTATTTTTTTTAAATAAAATATTACACTGTTAACATGTCGATATGTTGTATGCAAAATAAATTTAGAACATGCTGAATAATTAATAAAAATTAGCTACAATTTTGACTACTATTCATATGTTGTACTCATGGCTAAAATTGCATAGCCTCCCTAGGGCAATTATAAAAAAAAACAAACTGAACAGGGAAATTACTGAATGTATTTTACAGCAGGCTTTTGTTGTACCATCATAAATACTGCTCATAATTTCAATATTCATACTAATCTAAACAAACCTAGTAGAGGTAGTTTTGGTTTCTGCAAGTTTACAAACTTTACCGATTTTAATACATCAATAGATAGGCCCCTAAATTACGATTTCTGGTAACACAGCTTTTCAACTCTCTTCCACAGTTCCATAAATTCACAAAAAATTCATAGAGTGCAAATTAGGCAATTTAATCACACTTGGGACATCTGACTACAACTCTCCGACACTGCAAATACTGAGGATTTGAGAAATAAAACGTACATCGTTGAACATGCAGATGTGAGAGTATTTAATCTCTTATACAATATTAATACCACATACACTAAATTTTTGAACAGTTTTTACATCCGCACGGCACTGGTACTGTATAAAAACGTCATTGTAAAAACTGAAAGTTGCATTTCCCAGATATGAAAGTTGCAATATTCCTACGTTTAACCACTATTATATATACGACGTCGATACAATTACCGGCACTAAAATGCGCCGCTACATTAAAAAAAATAATACATTTAACCTTGTAAAAAATTATGTTTACAAACACTACGCAACTACGACGTGTTCTTGAGCAATTACTACACGGAAACGGTAAATTAGAAAGCCACTTCAAATTAAAACAGTCTCGTGACTTTTGTTTGCACGAGTCACGGCGGCCATTTAGCCAGGAAGACAACTGCAATCGATCGGGTGTGTTCGGCAAGGTTAGGGTTACGTTCGTACGATGCGTGAATAATACGGTACTCAGTAGTGAATAATATAGTACAACGGCTATAAATAAAGCACGCTAGTTCCCGAAACTACAATATTACAGTTTTCTTTATTATATGCGACACTGTAAGTTAGATCTACATACATGTTCGGTACCGAAATTATGCGATTTCAGTACCAAATTTCTTTATGAGTTAAAAACACACTGGTGAAAAAATTGGAAAGCTTGAAAATCGTACAATAATTCACATGAATCCTACAACCGCAGAATAGGGCACAAAATCGTACATTGTACGGGAAAATCGTAAGAGTTGGCAGTTGTCCAGTTGAATGTTCTATGATTTCATAGAAAAACGCCAAATAAAAATAGTAATTTCTAAAGCTTATTCGGTTTAATTTTCATACAAATTTAGTTAAGGCCTACCACTGGACTAGGCCGTTCCTCCATTCTAACCTCACATCAACCTCGTGAACATCCAAAATCATCGTTTTAAAATCCTTACAATAAAATTACGCAACACCTAAGGTGACGAATTAATTTTTTTTCCTCCGAAAACAAGCTACTTCGATGTGCCGTGGTATGATACAGGACCACAAATTGGGAATGAACATTTTAAAAGTTCGAAAGAAATTACGTTATATTTTGGTGTAGTTTATCTTACATTAAATGTCAATAAGTGAACAAATAAGAGTGCCAAAAAATTAAAGATTAATTTTCAAAAAAAAAAAATTAAATTACGAGGATTTGTGAATTTTACTAAAACAACATTAAATTTCAACATGAGCAGTAAAACATCACAATTCTACGCAAGCAAAATGAAACCAAAATTCTACATGCTTCACTGCAAGTGCCAATTATTGAAGCTACAAGTGTAACAAATTAAATCTTTTGGTTCCTTGTCCACAATTTTTATCACACTTTTATGATGAAATTCAAGTCAAATAGCATAAGTTGAAACTTAATTACAGGTGCAAAAAAGTTGGACATGAAAGAACTTCTTGTAGAAAATTCCTATTAATTAAAATAACCGTTTAAAACATTCAACTCTGTGCTAAACAATGTCTAGAAATTAACTAGACGCAAAATTTTAAGTTCTATTTTTTATAGTTACACATTTAAAAAAACCTTGTTTGTTTGGAGTTTAATAAAATTTACTATTTTTTTTTTTTTTTAAAGTTAATGTATACACTACGATATTACGAAACGCAAAACAAATGTTGACATTTGAAAGTCTTTTAAGTTGTATACATATTTTCACAAAGGACAATTACTTTAAGCCTATATACACACATACACACAAAAAATAATGTGTTGTATTGGTATGAATTTTTGTGTGTTTGCATGTGTGTACGCATGTAAGTGTGTATTGCATGTGTGTGTGTATATATATATATATATATATATATATATATATATATATATATATATATATATACACACACACACTTCGCACATATGTATAAAACAGATGTTCGTTTTCTTCAAATCCACAAGCCAAATTAATTAAACGATTTTATAGTCCGCCGTATTCCCGATAAAATAAACATTTAATCAGATCCTTTCAACAATGTCACAATTAATATTTAATTACAATTTATTACAATCTTAGACGTTTTATTTTTATATAAATTGTGTTTATAAACTGTGTTGGTCAAATCACACTGTAATATTTACTATGACAAGAAGCGGAAAGAGAGAAGGGGGGTGGCTTAAGATACCCTATTAGCAGGGCCTTAAAAGTCAACTGACTATTGATATATTGAAAACTGTTGCTCAAGTCACATCCTACGTCCTATCATAGTCAAAAATGTATCCGAAGTGTAAATTATAGAAATAAATATGTTCTAAGATATCGACAGGGTCGAACGTTTAAACAACATACAGTTTTAAATATTAAAATATATATTATAAATTAATTATGTTAAATGGTGACAAAAATACTTATTTCTTTTTTAATCACATTTTTAAGTCAGCGAAAACTAATGTTTTCTAACTTTAAAGCATTTATTATCTTACCGTGTCTTCGTTGACTGGTGCATGTGATCTTCCAAAAACTGAAGGCCGTTAGATAATTCCAAATACGCTAGTAATAAAGGACGTTTGTACGTACCTGAAACAAACAAAGAAAGCTTTGGTTAGCTGAATGTCACCTGTACACGTTTTTTTACTAAAAAAAAAACACGTTACTTCATAATCTTACAGAGTCACGTTCATAATTTAACTAGACTTATCTCGTTTAGCGACACTATGTAGGCACTGTTCTGAAAGTTACAGTTCACCTACTGCGCTGTAATTTCTATATTTTACACAATATCTTCTGAAATAATATTAGCCAATTATTATTAACACTGAATATTGTATGTGTTGTGTGTGTGTATAATACATACATATTCAGTACTTGTATGTTCAAAAAACCCTATGTTAGCTTTACGGTAAGCAAAAATTAAGCTAGTAGTGAATGCTAGCTCGTATCAGCTCTAAGAACTATTAAGCTACTTAAACATCAATAAACTAGACAGCATATTTGTTTCCAATTGGGCTTATTTGAACATTCCAGAGATAGCTTACTACATTAATTTCAACTGAAATGCACTCTGAAACATTTACTTTCCAACACACAACCTATAGATTTTGCACCGGAGAATAATGTAAAGTAGCTTTCTCGTAAATGAGAAAACATTGTATTTTCATTACAAGAGCTAAGCGGTAATATTCATGGAAAAGTTTGATATTATATTTTGAAGGCTAGTTTTATGTTAATAGAATTTATTTTCTTTGCTACAAAGAAAATAATTTTGTTACTAAAGAAAATTTCTAAGGAAAATATATGATATGAAATATGAGTATTTTAAGGTTTTCTTTGCTGTAAACAAAGGTTTCATTACAGCAAACCAAAGTGTCCCAAAAAAATTTTTTTTTCTTTTTTGCTTCAACGATAGTAATTTTACTATGTTCGATTTCTGTTTTAAAACGTGACGCGCACTGCATTTTCGTGCGAAAAATGGTTGTTCCAGGACTCCCTATGCCCGTAACGCCATTGAGGAACGGAACAAGTTCGTGCGCTCATTTTGGGGTGCAAGATATTTTTAATCTAACGAGAAACAAACAAATGACTACTTTACGAAGAAATCAAATATGGAGATGGTAGTTGTAAATTCTGTATTTAATCGATCAATTAGATTGTTTAAAAATTATGTGTTGAATATATGTGCAGAAATGTGCATACAAACTATTTAAAGGATACAATGAAATAAACTACAATGTGTTTTCAATGTACCAACTTACTCTGCACTCCCGCTTCTTCTTATATTCTATCATTGCAAACTTCCCCTCGATGGATACGTAAATAGGCTACACGCCGTTATTGGGTGCATTTTAAATTTTTTCAAAAAAACTATCTAACCACAATCCCAAAAAATAACCTACAAACAATTAGCGCAATGTGTAAATATTACGTCATGTCATCGAACGAAACGTTTGACCTCAAATCACGCGCAATTGATTCCGTAGATACGCCGGAAGTAGTGTAATGTCACACTCGAATCGTGCGCCGTACGTTAACAGAATTGCGTACGAAAGTTTCGTGCGCATCACACTATCTGGCCGGCGGAGGTTGTCTATGACCTATAGATTAGAGACATGCAAAATTCGCATTATTTCCTGACAGCTGACTAGACTCCAAATGACTATAGGCTCGTTCGACGTCTCCCGCTGGCCGATATTGTCGTGACTTGCCGCGGAGGATGTTTACACGGTAGAGATGCCAATCTCTGTAAATACGTAATGCAAGTAAATTACAAGGCCAATTGAATCGCATGTTATGCTCTGTTATGTATAGGAAAGTGAAATATAGACTGCTAACGAATGATAACGCGAATTTTGCATGTCTCTACAGTTAAAAACCCAGAAATATCGAGGGTTCAACTACTTGCGGGCTGGACTCCACAGTCCTGTATACACTCTGTCCTCAGCTATTAGTTCATTGGCTGCTGTTCCAATAAGTGACCAATAAGACATATGGCAAGGTAGTGCGGGGGTCAGTGAGTGTTAGGTTTACTATTGGTTTAAAATTCTCGAGGACAAAATTGCCGAACCGCGAAAGTAACTTTCACGAACAATGAGTATGAGATCTAACTTCTCTTCGAATGAAGTCGAGAAATTTCCGGCTTTTTATCCATCCATAGTCTATCCCGCGAGTAGGTTCACATACATATATGACAATTACATTGATAATAATGTTTTCTGTGGTCTGCTGTGAATCATCGTTTGCTTTCCAGGACGTTTTGCAAACCTGATATAATTTCTCATTCACTCATTCAGTACGTAAAAACGATGTTTCGCAATAATAAAACATTCCCTATAACTCTTGAAAATCTTTTGGGTTCATTGTCCCACAATCTGACCCTTGTAATGTCCATGCATTTAGTAATGGGTGCAAAATCTTTCTTCCCAAAAAGATATCGGATGGACTCATTGATCATGCTATTAAAACGTAATCAAAGAAAAGGTACTACTTCGTCCCACTTATGTTGTGATTATTCTTGGAGAGGACGAAGGCTAATTTTCAAATTTCTATTTTAACACTGAACCAAGTTTGACTGAGGGTGGTATGGGGATATCTAAAGTAATCTAACCCCCCGCCCAACTGAAACATCGCATTCTTAAATTCATTAGAAGTTAAGTAAGTGCCACTATCAGTTACAACATTAACAGGCGACCCCAAAGATGGAAACAGGTAATTATTTAAGATTTTACAAATATTTATGTTGCCTTAGTTGTCCTCACGTGGGTAAATAAACACAAATTTCGAAAATACATCAACAGCAACTGATAAATACACGTGACCCAACACACTCCTTAGCAAAGTATCTACAAGGTCTAAATATAAGCGTTCCCAAGGAAAAGCAGCTACATGAGTTGAATACTTCCCTTCCTTTCGAGTATTCCTATGTTTTGCCTTCTGGCAATCCTCACATGTTGGAACCCAACTCTTAACTTCATTAATTAAACCAGGCCACGTGAACATCTCCAATGCGCGAGAAAGAGTTGTACCCTGCCCGAAATATCCTCCGAAATATGATAATGATAATATTCACAAACCATACGTCTCGGATTAATTCCTAAACGACATTGACCAGCTACCAAAAAAGTGCATTCATTTGTGGGTTGGACTATACCTCTGAAACTGGTACTTCTCCACGTTATGTTGGAGCGAAGAAAACTCTTAATGGCCTCATTCCAGTGTGGTTCTATTGTAACCTGAAACTTCTCGTTTCCTAACACTGTAGCTCAGCTGGGTAAACACGAACATAACGGAACAAGAATCCCTCTCAGCCTCAGATTAAACACGCATACTCGATCATCTCGTAATTTAAAACAAACATGTACAACTTCAAGCTTCGCTCTGTCCTCTTTCCATTATTTGGTTCATTCAAAATCAGCTCTCCGCATAAGACTTCTACGTCTGTGAGTTCAAATAGATTGAGGATCACTCGTAGCTTTCTTAACACCTCTTTACCATATTCTTAATATGCATTGCAACACTGTACGATGTGCTTTGAAAACCTTCATACATCGTATTAAATTACACTTTCTCAGATTTCACAGTGTATTTTAAATATCAGTTACTTAAATATTATATAAAATAATTGTAAATCATACTAATTTCTTAAATATAATATAAAATAGCCTAATTGTAAATCATGATTGTTCTTTTAGAATTCAGATTAAACGTTATTACACCTATTTCATTCGTCTCCAAAGCACTCGCCTCTAGCAAGAAGTTAGTGGACAGAACAAATAAGAGCAGCACTGGTACTACATATATTAGTGAACCTATCGACCAAGAGATAGCAGCATAAGTACTGTATCACATTTGCCGTTCGCACCGGCAGTAAAAGCTAAAATACGTATAATATCCTAAACGTATAACGTATTTAAAGAAATGTAAAATAATGTGTTTCGTCTCCTTACCAGCCACATTTCAGTCGCATTTGTTCTCCTACAAGGATGGCTGTAGAACGTAACCTCAAATGTCGGCCATTTTCATACACATTCACTCTTAACATATTACGACACCACACGTTTGTAATTTGCGGAAACCCTGCGAGTCTGAGAGTTAAAAACTTCCAACAAATGACCAGCTGCAGATGTACAAATAAGGCGTTGAAATAAGTCGGTGCAAAATTATTTTCCACCACGAATCAATGGCTGTAAGTCTAAGGAAACTGTGCATGAAGTGTGTATTTTACACCTTACGGCCCATTCTTAGACTTCATGAAACCACTGCAGAAGTCTTGTGTACAACATACAGGATGTTCGACTATTATAGGTACAAACGAAATGGGCAAGTAGAGGGCAACGAAACAAGCACATAATCCTATAAACATAGGTCCTGAAACCAAAGATTTCCCTTATACGACGTGTAACGATTGAGCACATGAACAGCATATACCAAAGTCCCTGAGGTTCCAAACTGCAGATATGTACGTACTTGACGACCTACTGAACACTCTGCTGTCTGGCTGTCTTCTCTGAGTGACACAATCGACACAAGCACAATACGCTGTTCATTGGGAACTGGTACCTGGAACATAACGCCACAGTGTTGTTACATTGGCATAAATGCACCTGTGCATACGTCGTATCGTGGATAGCATTGGTTTCCGGACCTATGTTTATTTGAATTATTTGCTTGTTTCATTATCCTCAACTCACCCCTTTCGTTTGTACCTATAATAGTCAAACATGATGTATAGGACTATAAAAACTATACACCCTCAGCAAGTATAAACTGATATATAAAGAGAACTTCCTCAGAAGAATTTCAAAGTGAATTAACATTTCAGGGAAGATAACTCCTAATAATAGCGAACTATAGACAGCAGGACCAACTAATGAAACTGCGAGACAAGTTAATGGGGAATGCCGAAGGTCTAAGGGGGAGAAGAGTACGAAAGTGGAGGGTTAGAGGGAGGAAAGGACGGAATTGGCGAGGCGGGAGAGTGCACGAGGGGCACTAGGAATAAATTCAGACAGCGACCCGCCCTTGCCAGAACATAAAGAACAGAAACACTGCCACACACTCAACGCATTTGGTAGTCGGGGTGGTCTCGTGTATTTCACAGCCATCACTTTCAGGACACGCAAAGAGGGGAAGAAAAAGGGAGAAGGGGCAGATAGCAAAGGACTTTCATGCAGCGGGTGTATCGCATCTCCTCCAATCTCCACTCTCATTTCCCACCATCTCGCCAATTTTCACAACAAAACTCTTTACCTAGGTGGCCATGCAAAAAAAAAAATCCTTCTCCTAAAAGATTTCTCTCCCTCCAAATTTTCTCACCCTGCGATCCTTTTTTTTTTCCTTCCCTCCCCCGGGAACAATTCCAATGTCCGTTTTTATCTAGCCACCCGAGTATAACTCAACGGACAACGCCTATGTAATCCCCACTCCTCCTAAAATAGGTATCGAACACATCCCTTCACTTTATCCACCCTTTTATTTCCATTTCTACCCTAGCAGCAAGTTTTCCCCACCCCCTCACCAGAGCCGGAGCAAATTTCAATTATTCCAACTCCGTACAGTGGATGTCTCGCTCTCATATACCCTACTGGACGCCTACCACCCCCTCCCATTTCAACCCTCTCGACCCACGCAGACGCCTCGTTATAAAAAAAAGAGCATGGTCGGCTTGTTCTATTCCACACGAAGAGTACCTACCCGTTTCCCGGAACACACTCGCAACCCTTGTTACGCTGGTTGGTGAGGGGAGCAAGCGTGAGAATGTTAGGGGAAAAAAGGCGGGGAAGGTTGGCAGCCATAATCAGGAGCTTCGCGGCGGGCAAGTTAACCGCAATTAGCTCGGCTCGTTCGACGTTCGAGCACCCTTCCACCGGTAATTACCTCATCTGCATTAATTTACCGTGAGTGCGGTCGCGGTTCCGATACGCCACGGAGCTCTGCTGGTTTCGCACGAGCGTGAAAATTGCCCGCGACACGACTTTCGTTTCAGAGTAGCACTATAAGCATTGCTTCTCACACCCGCATAGGTATCTCCAAGTTTTTACATATACTCGCCGTATTTTAATTACGTAATACTAAACGTAGTCACGTCCATATATTTAACACTTCGTTAAGGCAGTTCTGGTGCGAAATTCATAATTTTCCATTTCTACGAAATAATGTTAGTTTCGTAGACGTTGCTAGTGACTACATTTTCCTGTCACGGAAAATCTTTACCGTCAATATAATACACATAACGGCATGCCAAAGTAAAAATTTTCATATTACATGAACAAACACCCAACATAAACCGACGGACTTAAATAAATTTCCTTACCCTGAAATTATATGTTACAGGCTACGCAATAAACGTTATAATTTAACATAAAACCACACATTTTTGTATTTCTAAAAATTACTGAAAATAAAGTGTTTCGTATCGAAAGCTAGCGACATCCTTTGTACCCCAAAAATGAAAACTATTTTATGCCGATCAACTATTTTGTTTGTCAGCAAATTGCGGCATTCCTCATTACAATGGTACCAAGTTTATAGCTATGCGAATTACAGATTCGTTGTTGTGTAAGTTGGCATGAATAAGTGCACATACCCGTCTACAAGCTGACATGGCGTGGTGTCGAGTTGCGCGATAGGAGCTGATAATAGCGTGACCCTATAAAGTCAACGCCCATGGGCGACTGAATAAAATCTGAGAGTGGCTCAATATATCTGGAGTGAGACAAGCTACACTTAAAACAACTAAGGACTTAGGTCCCGTATAACATTTACTATTTTAGCTTTGTGCCAAATACTCTTCAAATTTTATATACCAGATAACATGACACTTTCCCAATTAAAAAATATGCCTCATAATTTTTGCATGGTCAGTCGTCAATGTTATAAAATGACAGTTGTAGGGAATAGAAAATTAAGGAAAGTGATTAACTTGCAGAAACAAGATAATTCATATTGATACTAAATACTATGAGCAACTTCAAGAAACCTTGGCGTATTTTTTTACTATTGAAAATTTGACCTTTGAGTTAAGCCTGTCACTGAATTTTTCAAAAGAAACTTTTGTCGAACGTGTCTTAAAATGCACTGATACACTGACTTTCAGTTCTTCTAATTTTGATTTCATAAGTTATTTTATTTATTTATTTATTTTTAATTTTCTCTATGCCGCAACAGCCATATTGTGGTTTTGATGAGTGATTGTGCAAAAATTATGTAGCCTATTTTTTTTTATTTGCGGAAATGACATGTTATATCACGTGTAAAGGTTAAACAGAGTTTGACACGAATATAAAGAAACGAATTTTTTACGGGACCAACGCCCTTAAAAGTGATATTGTTATGTGACGATTTTTTGAGCACGATTAACGACCTGTCGAGGTCGCCGGGCGATCTGCAGAGGTTCGGCGGATAGACATTTATTCGAAAACGCTCAAAGTGCATGAAAGATGTCTACTCAGGTTTTAGACGTCATAGAGTTATATGATCACAATTGAAAGGCCCATAGAGGAGAGCAATCAGCGGGAACACTCACGCCAGTTCAGTGACTTGCGCCTTGAGGCTACGATGGGGCAAAATGCATGTTTTTTTTTTTTTTACACCCCTTCCAGCTCATGTATATAGTAGAAAACATATAGGACATCTTAGTATCTTAACTGAATATTGCGGGAGCAATAAACCATTGACAACTGAAATTAAAAACAGTATTTGCTCAAAATATCGTATTGTAAGAGCAATAAAATGTCAATATTCAGAACATGACATAATGTTACCGAGATCTTCAAACTCACAACAAACGTTCGTTAATTCCTTCCACTTTAATGAAAATAACAGAGGAAGCCACCCTTATATTGCAAACTGTCTGGAAATTGAGATTTGTGAAGAGCAGCGTGACATACATCAACAAATCTGTCCTTTCGTTGCAAATGCGTAGGTCACACAATTTTCTGGATTTAGACTTTTGGACATACGCCATCGCAGAGGAGCATGACCAAAAATCTAAATGCAGTCATTCACTCCCATGGTACAACTATTTCAAAGAACACAACATTTTCATTCAAAATTAAATTGGAAGTTAGTTGACATGGCTGTACAGTACATATAATGTATGTACAGAGTTACAAACCTACATTCTGGCACAGATATCAGGCAGTGAAGTATGGACGGATGACGCCATCTTGAGTTTCTGTGCCTCGCAAGATTTGTTATTCCACGAATGCATCTGCCCTGTATTTTGCGTATGACTACTGATGATCCTGGTCATGACCTTGCTTAGTATTTTTACTCTCAAGAGTCAACACAAAAGCGACCATAAAATAGTAAAAACAAATTACACTGGCAATTAGGATCACAAAACTACTGTAGGAACATTTTTTAGCGGCGACTGTTTATCGCGCGGTAGTATCCCCAGAATCTTGTGCATCGAATATGATTCACCATATTCCAGCTAACAAGGTCGGTAATTTCGTGTATACAACACAATCTCCACCGTTTTCGAGCACGCAAATTTTAATTTCCAAACGAATACTGTAACTTGTTAAATACCTGGCAGGGAGGAAATACGCACAACTCTCAATAAGTAATGGTTGCTTGGGTGTCAATGAAATAAGGAGGATAGAAAAAAGTCGACAAATCTGGCAGCGTAAATGATAGTTTATTTTGCAGTTGTACCAATAACAGGATGAATTCGCATAGTATATAATTACATAATGAAGTAACATAGTGTGATATAAGGGAGTCTTACGTGAGATTAAAGTTATTTTTCTTCCCTTAATATTCAGTTTAGGAACTGGTCATCAATATGTTAATTGCGTATTTGTTTATTTGTTCACGAGGTAATATCTGCCGAATTTTGTCGGACGAATGTAGATACATCCCGTAGGTGTGCGTGTGTATAGTAAATCTACTATTATAATCTACGGATACTAAGCCTAACCCTGTCAACATGCGAGGTATAACATTTGCTGAGGCGTCCGAAAAAATATTGTTCATTCACGTTCGGAAAGTCTGTCGGGTTAACTCGGTTCTGTACGTAGATCAACTCTGGGCTAACCCTTCTCGACGCCACTGAAAACTCGCGATATCAGACGCTGAAATAGCGCAAAAATATGTAAAACACTTAACATAACCAAAACAGACGCGCAATGTAGCTGCGTGCACGGCACTCATAATACCAACGTAATACGCACGAAAATGACCGTTTCTGCACTATATCTCACAGACATGTTGTATAGTGAATTTAATGAGGGCTGCAACGTGTTACTGATGAATGTCATTGCAGATGTAATTGGTAACTACATCATCAACCGAATCGTATTTAAATGGATGGTAGGTGTTGTCCGATGTAGCATTCTTCAGTGACATATTATGACCCAGCCAGACCGTCATGCACTGGAAGTCATGAGACTTGTAGTATACTAACAATTATATGTAAACTTACCATACCGATGTATATGAGTGTTATTAAAGTAGATATGATAAAATTGTTTTCCATACATGAACGGTAGTGTTCCTATACATTTTTAGGAACCTGTCAGGTAGCCTATGTATTGATGTTACAGACTTGTACAGAAACAGAGATCAACAACATTCGATTTCTTTACTATTTGAAGTACAGTACGTGTCCTATAATGAGTATGGGTTGATAACTTCCATTACACTTTAAGAAGTTTTTTTTACAGTGAGTAAAATAACGGAACATCTACGAATGTTTACGTTCACATAATATTTTTTTGTTCCTCTAGGTGTGAGGATTGTTTCCCGAAAATATTTACATGCTATTTTGCAACATCCCGCATGTGAATTTTAACAATTTTAAAATGACTACTGCACTACTCAAAAGACGTTTTGCATAACCCGCATATATTGCTGCTCTGGGTTCCGATTTATATATAAGGTGCAGTGCGTGTTACTGTCACGTGTGGTGTGATAACCCATACACTACTCCTGATAATATGTGGTCCATACTCTTCCACCGAAAACTAGTTGATGCAGAATTATTTTCAGCAGTAAAAGATAAATTAAATTATCAGTTGTGGTCTATGACTCAGCAGGCATTAGACTCGGTGAACGAGTAGGTACGTACATTAATGACTTAGTCAATAGCTCACGTAATATTTTATTACATTGCAGCATTTTAAACTTTTTTTGTGAAAAATAACTATAGCTGCAGCTGAAATAATTTCATTTTCCGTAGTTCATAGTGAACTCAAAGTATTATTCTGGTTTGTATTCGAACCAGTGTAGCCTAACACAAGTCATTTGATGCTAAGACGTTTTTTAAAAAGAAATTTCAGAAATTAAAATTGATCGCTAAGTACGAACATAATTCGTAGCAAGTCTATGACATTTTTATTCTACGGATAAGGTCAATTGCATGACTTATAGTAAAACTAAACAATTACAAATTGAACTACACGAGAAAATTAATGTGAATGCATGTGCATGATTTACAACTGCTCGAAAAATATTTTGTACAGATTTTAGTTACTTACGAGTTCGAACATTATTTATCAAATTTTTTTTACATTTGAAAATTCTAACGAATTTCTAAGCCACCGAGAACCGAAAAGACAAATTAATAAATAATAAGACTTTTTAAAATGTGGATAGCGATATCAAAAACGTTTTACTTTCAATATTTTTATGTTATGAATTTATTTAATTTGTTACATAAGTGTCACACATTTAATGCTCATGTATTTTAAAAAATATATTAAAAAAACTCTTCTGCAAGTATTTACTATGTGGGGTGGAATGACCATAGGTTTGACCATTTTGGAACGTTCTAGATGATTCGAAGCTTCGAAACACTAGCCTTATATTTCTTCAGCACGTAATTTATAGATGTGTAGCATTTTAAGGTTAAACCCTGGTAAGCAAGAAACGTCGCAGTATATTTTGGTGTACTAAATAATTATTTCAAGGACTGCTCCTGGTTTTGTGAACACTTTTCTTAATACCCAAATAATTTTACTTGTAGCGCATTTGTGTATCTCAGCCACTTGTCACTATGAGCAATTGCCGTGTGACTAAAGCTCACAGAAGTTAACGCCTGATGCCATAATACAATATCTGTTACCTGCTGAGACTTACTTTAAAAAGTGCTCGACATCTCATCATGACAGAGCGAGCAGAAACATGGAATTACCCCATACTCACAACAACGTTTTCCCAGTAATGCGAAAATTGTTCAGACAATATTGATGATCCGTCACAACGCCTACTATCTTCACTCTAGCGGAGAATTAATTGCAGAACGCAAACCATACGGTGCGTTTCAGCGCTCAGCAACAGTCCTGTTGGTACGGCTTAGTGAGAAGTTTCGTATGTTGGCAGCAGTTCCAGCGAGAGGTAAAAAAAAAAGCGGTGGCATGGGCCGCAGTCTGTAAATCACTGCTCAGCCCACACCTTGGTCAGACGGGACGGGCAGTGTGCAAAGCGGCAGTTCAGCTGCCTCCCCTCATACGCTAGAATAATTTTGTAGTATCGAGCGGCTTGCGGTTCTAAAGTTTTTCTGTTTAAAACATTATGACAAATAATCGATTTAAGAAATTTTTTATTAAAGTCAATATCTAACAAAATTTTTTGTTTCAAAAAATTAGACAACATAGTTAAAATTATTTTAAACATATCTACGTGACAGTTTTTAACATCTGCACTATCTAAGAATTTAAAAAAACTATATTCGATTAACGGCGTGGCCATAAGAGGGCGTTAAAAGGCATAACGTCGAGTGGTTTTAAAGGGCACTGCGAATGCGAATAGATGTCAAAAACGTTTACGCAAATAATAAGATTTTGGTATACTATTAAGGATTGATACATTTTAAAATGTATTTATTTTTCCTTTCTTTCAAAAATCTCATAAATGTAGAAAATAAAGTATTTAATATACTGTAAAACAGAACAGTTTATAGAAAGAATAATTTTCCCAATAGTCTATATAGTATTATTATAGTATGAATTCTCCTTATGAAATGTAACAATACATTTTTGAAGAAATCTCCCCACCCGCACCCCACCCCCAAAAAAATCCTCAAACCCCCTTCCTACGAGAACTTCAGACCTGTCAATCAACAAAGAGTTCCAGACTTCCGTTGGCTCCGCGCAATATTGGTCTAACGTAAAATGTGTTTGTAAATGTCTGCAGGCTGGTGAAGGGTATGTTCGTGTATGTGAGGCGAATATTGATGAGGCGCTACGAGTGACGTCGGCCGGCACATGTATTGTAATATCGCCTCTACGCCCAGAGTTGTAAATGCACAAGCAGTGTTCCCGCCGTAACGTTTCACTGTGGGACTTTCAGCGGTGACCCAGTCATTTCATTGAACGCGTCACTGTAGCAAAGTCCACTGTACTTGTAGACCTCAATTTCAAACAGATCAGTTACATATATCTTGAGAAACAACCACGTGAAAAAGTCGATTGTAGCCAAGATTGGGGGCTTTATAATAATGCTTCCGATGTGCGTGATGTTTTGAACGTCACATTCACAAGTAGTCTGAAGTGTTTTCTTTTCGTAGACAAGCATAGTGGATGCACGTTTACTGGTCTTAAATAAATAGAGAAGCGCACATTTTCACTGTGCACTTTCCGGAAGGAAAATAATAGGGTCAACGCTTGAGGTCCCAGGGAGCCGCGGTGTCCGAATGGTCAGACCATTCGCCTCCCACCAAGGCGATCCGGGTTCGATTCCCGACGGGGGTCGGTCCCCAGGCTTTCGCATGTGGGAATCGTGCCGGTGTCGTTGGTCGGTGGGATTTCTCGTAGAACTCCCGTTTCCCTCGTCCTTTCATTCCGGTGCCGCTCCATACTCACCTCATATTCACCACCTGACCTCGATGTTGAGCGCTGACCAAAATCTCTCACTCAACGACCAAAACACTGCACGTTGTTTTCGCGCATAAAAAAAGATGCAGTTGTTGACGCACGACCCAGTATAGCGTTCATCGCCTACCTGTTTCCATACCTCGAACGCAGCACCTAGCCCCTGCTGTATAGGACTCCGAAATGCGTGGTCTCGAAGACAAGACGAGAACCGTCGAGCACACAGCCGCTATTTAAAGCAGGAGCGCTGCCAAGACTCGCGAGCGAATCGTCTCGCCCTCTCTACAGTTACTGCAGCAGCGACACCCTCCCCCTCGTGCTATGAGCACACACCCCACAGTTAATTTAAGAGCAGCGGCCGTGTGACGAAGGGAGGCCCTACCCTACCTTCCATGCGCACACCCCTCGCGCAAACAAACCCCTCACACGATGCTACACCTTCACGGCACTTGAGTTCAGAAGCAACAAGTTCGCGCAGTAGCGTCACTTGAGAGGACTGGGGGAGCGAGTAGCAGTTCTCTCTTTGTGGTTAGCAAACAGCGCGGGGAATTTCCATAATAACACGCTCACAGCGTCAGTTTGCGTCTGTGTGTACGAGGCTCAAAGATGGACACAGTGCTTGGAGAGCGAAGCGAGCTGCTGCTGTTACGTGTCAGGGCGGAATCACACAAACGATGCGACACTATAAATTCTCGTTTTTGTTGTGTACGGCAGTTTTGTTGTCACGCGACAGATATTAAAACAGTATTACACGTAAATAGTTCCTTGCCTCTACATACTAACCTTTTGTACTACAACAATTGATGTTATTTTTTTATGTATTGTTTATTCTTAAATATTTTAGACACCCACTGGCAACCCACGTATGTGATAATATGCTCACAATAACAAGTTTACGCAAAACGATTGTGATTCAATTACTATAAACAAACTAAAATCTCTTGTAAAATAATTAAAATCACATTCACTATAGGCATACGTGGGTCAGGATAAAATGAGCACTCAAAAAAGCCCTGCTAAAGTTCTATTTTCAGCCAATTAGTATCTTTCCACACGTAACGGCTAACGACAGGAAATGTCTAACCTCTCTGGACACGTGTAAGATAAATTGTGCAGTCAGTAGTGTCTACAGAGTTTGATAAAAAAAAGTTTATTACTTATATAAAATACACTTTGTCGATTTCAGTTGCTTCTGTTTCAGTATGGTCGTATTTAAATAATATATGGAACTATGTTGCGTAATTTCGCTGCCAACCATACAAGCAGTAAGGCAACTAGAATTAATGTTGAATTATATGCAGTAACGGCTAGTGATGTTTTTAAAATGTTAAATTTTTAGTGCTCACTTTATCCCGAACGACTATACCACGGTCGTAGAGGAACAGGTCTGGACACTCGCCTGGATATTTGACCTCCTTGTTGTTTGGCTGTAGTTCACCAAGTTGCCGAGAATACTGTGTTTTATTGGCGCTGCTGTTACGGTGGTCGCACTAAACTCCGCCCACTTCCTTTCCGTTAAGATGAACAATTTATCAAAACTTATATTTTATCAATTTATGAAATACTTTCTCCGTTCACAAATTTAAGAAAAGGCTCCAGCAATCTTTATTTACTTTATAAATTTAACAATGGAAAAAAAGTGGACGGAGTTTGAGTCCGACCGCCCGGAAAACAGCGCCAAAAAGTACGACATTCTCGGTAACTTGACGAACTACAGCCAAACAACAAGGGGGTCAAGCAAAATACATTGTTAGATAGGCGAGGGTCCAGACCTGTTCCTCTACGACCGTGACCTATACTAAAGTTTCCAGTTTCGCCAACATTTGGGAACATAAATCCGTTTTTTTCTGTGTATACAACAGAAACACTGTCTATTTGGAAACTGCGTTGCACATGAGATTTTCTGTCACACTGACGTCATAGAAGTCTCGACGCTGATTGGCTGAAAATGTGTGTTATTCGCGTTGAGTCTATAGCGCTACTGTGATTACAACATCAGGTGGACACTGCGTAAAGCAGAAGAGGCGGTTTGTTGGTGCTGCGCTCTACTGAGCCATCTCCGTAGCCCAGTCATGCATACATAAGGCAAAGGAGACGTCTGATTGTATTGGGCACCCAGCCACATGATCACCGGATCGTTGCTCGTGAATTACGAACCACGTCAGGGGACTGACCTCGAAACATCACATATATTCGATCTGACTCGCCAAAAAGCGAATATCGCCATCGCGTTTTATGGCCATGATCTCTAGTTTCTACTTTTTTTTTTTAGCGATATTAATTTCTTACGCCTAAGCGGGAGCAGTTATCAAAAATCTGCCCGGTAGTTTTGTTTAAAATCTCTTTCTCCACGTTGGCTGTTTTTTTAATGCAGTAAATACTATGGTTTCAGCTCATTAACGAAATTCTGCTTAATTGACTCTTTGTAGAAACCGTATAATTTCTTGCTTTGAAAATTTATCTATCACGGCAAAAACCACTATCGCAAAAAACAGCAAAAACTAAACAGCACGACCTTAAGGGGCCTCCCTAGATAGGTTGCGTTTGGGTGTGTGTGGGGCAGGAGCAGTAAGGTTGCCGCTGACCGACGTATATAGTGCATCATCGCCTCTCCGCGCTAACTACTCAGATGGCGCGTTGTAGTACTTCACTATTATCCGTTTTCCTGTGGGACTTCAAGCAGTGACCACATTATTATATTTGTGGGCAGCACGGTTCAAAGTCTAAGGTTTGTTTCTACAGTTATGTTTTTCGAATCAGGTTTTTATTCTTCCAGATACGGCAGTCTGGAAAAGCCATTTTTTGGCCATTTTGAGGAGCCCGAAAATGATGTTTCTAATAAACGTTCCGAATTTTTAAAACTAGCGAGAAAGTTTGGAGCGTGTGTTCTTTTCGTAGATATACAAATACGACGCGCGTTAAATAGTTCCGTCAAAAAAAGAATAGCCGTAACTCGCTGCAAGGAATTTGAAGAGCGGGTAAGGAACCCTATACAGTTGGCGCATGAACGTATTGTTGCAAAGTGTTAGCAATTTTTTTTTAAAGAAATACTACTAAATTTGTGTTCGATACCTCATCTCTTAAAAGGAAATACATTTAAAACTATGTTTCTGTATTTTTCTTTTCTGGATATCATGCTTAGAAACAGGGTGTCGGGGCACCTCAAAATGGTTATAAAAAAAAAGGCTTTTTCAGACTGCTGCAACGTAAAAAATACACACCGGAAACGTAAGACAAAAACAGATAAATACGCACTGGACTTCGCTATGCACTTCCCGTAAATAAAAAAATTTGGTCTCAAAGGAAAAAGCCAACGACCGAAACACTGCAAGCCGTTATCGCCACCCACGCATAAAGGCGACTCAGTTGTTAACGTATGAACCAGTCTAGCCCTTATCGACTGCCTGTTTCCGTACCTCAAACGTGGCATATAGCGCCTGCTGTATAGAGCTCTTAAGGTTCGGTTTTAGTCGCCATATTGAATTTTATTGTTCTTCGCTTTTTTGGACTTTTTTTGGAAGAAAAGTGTTAAATATGCGATTATACCTCAAACTCTATTGACATTTCGCTACAGTATAGACCTTGCGATTTAGCTGTTAACTTATAATTACGCCGCAATGTGTGTGGCAAATTTTTTATTTTCATAGCTTGCCCGACAAATTGCGACCCAACTATACATTACTAGCGCTATTGCCATGATTGTATTGTAGCTCAAGGTAAATAGAATTTGCGGTATATTCACCGATGTAATTTTTTTCTTCTCAGAATTAAAAAAAAAAAAAAAGCTAAAAACAATAAAATTCAATATGGCGACTGAAACCGAGCCTTAAGGCCATCGGGGCACAAAGAGACGTTCCTGAATTATACTACAATATTCGAGGCGAACCAATGCTGTAGCCCTTTGGTATAGGTTGTTCTGGATAAACTGAGTAGTTTTGCAACCCTAGTGCATTTTTTCCTTACAGATAATGTGTATTTTCTTGCCACTATTTGATATCAAATAAAGCCATCTAAGTAGTAATCAAAGAGTATAACGTCTTACTGTACTCAAAAGTTTACGTACGAAGTCGCAAACAATAATATTTTTTTTTTATTATTCTAACCAAGTTGGTTTTAAAATTGCTCACTTTATGGCGAACCACCAATAGTGTCAACGCTTATTATAAACACGTTTCTGGGGGCCCTCAAAATGACTAAAAACGGCTTTTTTTTTTAAGACAACTACAATTGGGAAAATACCATCTGGATTCGTAAATTACAATGTTGGAAGAATTCGTTGCAATTTACTACTAACTTTCCACAAATAAAATTGTAGAGTCGCCGCTTTAAGTCTCGTAGGAAAAAGAACAGTACGAAAACACTGCACGCCAGAGGCGATGCTGTTACCGTCAAGTGTGGAAAGCTGAACCTTATCGCTTCACTGTCTCCGCGCGTCAAACGTGAAAAATTACATCTATCTTAACATGTAGGTCTTTAGCGGGGGTGACATGACGCGAGTGTTGAACAGCGTCGGAATGAAGGCGCATAGGAAACGGGAGATCCCCCATAAAATCAGCCGAACAGCGGCATCATCCGGCAGGATTCCCACCACCGCTGGGAATCAAACCCGGATTAAGGTTAATTCTACTACAGGCTAGAAAGAAAATACGTTTTCTTATGGGAGAGCTTGGCACAGGGAAAATTTCTGCCACTAGTTTCGCTTCGACCGCTAAGAGACCAGATAAATACGAAACCGTAGTAAAATTAAATTTAACTTAACTTACAAATTATATTTGTCATTTAATTCAATTTTAAAGTGAAAAAACATCAATTTCGCGTTTTAAATTATCAACGTAATGTAACTTAAAATTCAGGAAAGCTCTGTGATTGGTCAATTTGGTGCATTAGCGATACCAGCGCTCAAGTGGCAGAAATTTTCCCTGTGCCAAACTTATAACATTGATCTTTCTAACCTGTAGTAGAATTAACCTTATCCGGATCGCCTAGTTGGGAGGCGAGTACTCTAGACACTGCGCCAACCGTGGATCTCATGTCTACAGTGTTTATTTTTCTATGGCGCTTGAGGCCTCCATGCTTGAAGCGACCAGCAACAAGCAATGCATGCGCGAATCCGTAGAGACCGGGAAAATTCGCAGGTTCACTGACCTGTAGGACACACAATATCCAAGAAGAGGAAGATATTGATGTAAGAGAGATGATGTTAACCAAAGAAGGAGCAGCCTCTATGAAGTTATTTGCAAAGGAAGCAGGAAACAGACTCGAAGAGTTCGACTCCTGGCTAGCAGAGAACCCAGATGAAACAGAGGAAAATTACTAATCAAACCAAGACAAGATAGCTCCATGGATATGATGACCACAGCAATGAAAATGGCAAACGACAATAAGTAATAAAAATAATATAAATAAAAGGCAACATATTCTCCCTGCATTACCCAAAAAAGGATGTGGTTGCAGGAAGACAAATTGGGTTCTACTCTGCGTGGCCCTGGCCACGGAAAAAAAATCCTGTAGGATAGCTTCCGAGAATATACGTTCACTCAAGCAAACAACAGCTGATCATTGGCTGCTCACTGACACAGTGATACCGCATTATTGGACCTGATTTTAATTGCTTCTTTATTATTGGGCAGGTTCCCTCTAAGATGTGCCAAAGAAGTCAGGACCCAATTACGGAAGTGAATCAACGTTACAATTCTTCGAATTCTAGTTTGTGGCCAAAAAAAAAGCGAATTTTTCAGGTTTATATTAATCCGTCACGGGCAGAGCTAACAAAAAGGGCGAGCGTAGCGCTCTATCGTTGGATTTTACAACTAACAACAAATTTGGGACGACCGCAACGTAGCATATCTGCGGAGACGACAGTGTTCTCAACCCATGCTCGCAAATGCATAGGATGAATCCTGTCCCTTAGCAACATACATGCCGATACATATTCAGTGACTATATGTAGAAGCTGATTCCGAATTCCTGCGATGCGCCTCCGAACACTCGTTTCCTCGTACTCCAGCGCACAGACGCATCCTGATTGCTGAAAGACGTTCCTGAATGGACGCGCGAGTTTCGAATTCTCCACGCGTCCGTAACCAACACAACTTGGCTACTACTGCACTCAGGGAAAAATCTTACAAAGTTAAACAACTGATAAACGAGAGGTTTTATTAAGTTTACAGTTAAAGAATCTGGCACACTGACGATGTCGTGACGTGTCACGACAATTATTTTTACGCAAAGCCGTTTAACTTATCCCTATTATGATTATCTACGAAAAGAACACAGGCTTTAAACTATGTTTCTATAATTTAAAAAGTCCAGCACGGTTATTGTGAACTATGAAATAGTAACAAATTCCCTCCTTCCCCCTTCTGCTGTAACTCCGAAACGAAACGCATGCGTTGGCCTTTACTACATTGAATTGAATTGAAGAGATTTTGGACTAAACTTAACTTCTACGTCCTTAGCGCTTGGTAAGAGGTGACATGATGTATGGAGCAGCGCCGGAACGAAGGAGCGGGGTAAACGGGAGGATACCCGAGAAAACCCTACGACCACCTGCACCGTGAGGCAAGGTCACCACAAGCGAAAATCCGGAGACCGACTCGGCCGATAATCGAGCCCGGATTGCCTTCGTCGGAGTCTAATGCTCTGACCACCGCGCCAACAGTGGCCTCCTTTACTACATACTAGCCATAAACAAACTGTAAAAGATTCGCCGCTTAAGAGGGCGTGGTACATAATTCAACACTAAAAGCATTAATCTATAACTGTAGGTTTCTTGAAGCCAATTTGCGAAAATTAAACAATAGCAATCCTAGACAATAGTTTTATACCAACGTTTTAAACAAAATTGTTTCCAGTGTTACGAACTTCTGAGGCACAATCTCTGACGCCGGAACCTCGCGCATTTAACTGCGGCGTAATAAGAGATCACGCGTAACGAATTAGTAATTCCGGATAAATATTTACTCATAAAGTTGGCAACTGCCATTATCTAGGATTGTCATTGAGTATTTTTTTATACATATTGGCTTCGAAAAAAACGTAGAAATATATTGATGTTTTCAGCGTTTATTTATCTATCACGCGTGATCTCCTGCGCCGCAGTTAAATGCACGAGGTTCCGGCGTCAGAGATTGTGCCTCATAAGTTCGTAACACCGGAAAAAAATTTGTTTGGAACGTTGGATAAAACTATTGTCTATGATTGATATTGTTTAATTTTCGCAAATTGGCTTCAAGAAACCTACAGTTATAAATTAATGCCCTTAGCGTTGAATTATGTACCACGCCCTCAGAACCATAGGAAAACAGACTGCTATGAAAACCTTGCACGACAGTTTAGGGCAATGCGAATAGAGTCTATACTCTTCTCATCGAACGTGGTACTCTTGTCCTCATTGCTCTGCTGTTCGCATGAGTCAAACGCTGAAATTTGAAATCTGTAGACACGGCACCCCCAATACTGGAGTTTTTAAAATTCCCGCATTTTTTAAATGAATTTCTAAGGGAGATGTGTTAACATTAGTATATGAAAGCTGAACAATTTGTGTACAATCGACTCCATATACGACGTTATCAATTTTTCGTATAAATAATTTGCTTGGCTAATCGCATTTTCTTTATCGTCCGGCCAACAATTATACTGTCACGTTCAGGTAACTCACCAACAGGAATACATTTCGTCTCTTTTGCAGAGGAGTTGG
This sequence comes from Medauroidea extradentata, assembly GCA_003012365.1. Taxonomy (NCBI): domain Eukaryota; kingdom Metazoa; phylum Arthropoda; class Insecta; order Phasmatodea; family Phasmatidae; genus Medauroidea; species Medauroidea extradentata. The sequence continues at coordinate 10,771 of PNEQ01130153.1, read as the reverse complement.
GACAAGTGGTGAACGAGTAAATAAGTCGACCTTAATACCTTCACGTTCTCATTGCCGGCTAGTTCATCGAATATAGCTGCAAACAGGCAGACTTTCTTGTTGGAGAACAGAAACGTGCGCGTAATTACAAACGTTTCTCCCTGGCAACTTATAACTTTATGAGTTAAATACTGATAAACACGAAACGCATACTTACTTACCTATTGTCATGTTTTATTCCCTACAGAAACGTGATAGTTGTTGATTAATTCATTGTGAAATTAACGAAATACTGACAATTTAAAAACAGTCTGGCAACTATCGTGTCTACTATTAGATTCTGAGAACTGTATGTAATTATAGATGCATGCTTGCCTAACAAAATCACAAAATAAAAAACAAGTGATGTTCCTTCAATTTCTTTTGTGAGCTTTTCTGTGGTGAAGGAGTGAAAGTATGTGGGCTTGTAAACATCTACACTAATATGCCGTGATTAGACACTGCAAAGAGTAAAATACCAACAAAATGTTACATTGTATTAGGCAAAACAAATATGCACATTGCACTTGACTTGACAAAGCATTTAGTTTACATGATCAAAATCACAACCAAATTGTGTGTTTTATTCAACAATATATGTGGTTTAGTGACAAAACAAATATTTAGTTGATTCTACTACAAATGTTTGCTTGAAAATATACAGAGTGTTGCAGAATTGCATGTCGATATTTTGGGGGAACGTTTCTCATTTCTAGAGGAACAAAAAATATTCCATAAACACAGGTCCGAAAGTATCATTTCAGCACTACAATTCACAGTACATTATGTTTAAGTGCATAGCGTCAGGGCTGAATATTTCGGATGTCCAATGCCATTCCAGCTATTGGCAACTGCACACTAGACGAGTTGTATTTAATTGACTGGTAGACATTGTCCGACGTAGAATTCCACAAGGTCGTTCGGGATAAAGTGAGCATTAACATTTTTACCTTTAAAAAATATCACTAGACGTTAACCGTTGCTGCACATGATTCAACATAAACTATAGTTTCCTTACTGCTTGTATGGTTGGAAGCGAAATACGCAATTTAGTTCCGTGTATTTTCCTATTCAAATTCAAAATACTGAAACAAAATGAAACGAAATCGACATAGTTGTATTTTGTACAATTAATAAACTTTTTTTTTTATCAATCGTTATCGGATTACCGACTGTACATTTTACCTTACACGAGCAAATATTAAGTGACGTGTACAGCGAGGTTAGGCATTTCCCGACGACCACCGTTACGGGCGGAATGATACGAACTGCCTGAAAATAGAACTTTAGCAGGGCTTTCTTGAGTGCTCTGTACTTTATCCCGAACCGCCTATAGCATGATTCAGCCCGCTCGCCATGCAATGTAAGTCATGACACCTGCAGTACAATAATGATGCGTTTTAAGGCCTGTGTTTACATAGGTCTAATACATTTTGTCCCTTTAGATGTGGAGATTGATCTCCTAAAATACTGCCGTAAAGTTGTGCAACATTCTGTATAAAAACGTGAATTTTGTAAGTCTAACCAAACAATTATGAGGGCTACGTTTGGCGCTGTGACTAGGGCAGTCGCCTACAAGGCGATCCGGGCGCGATTCCCGACGGGGTCGGTTCCTGGATTTTCGCATATGGGAATCGAGCCGGACGTTGTCGCTTGTCGCCATATCCAGAAATACGACATAAAATCAACCAAAAAATACTAACCCATTGTAGAAACCGTTCCAATGAGGTGAAGAGATTTTGGTCGGTAGGGACTCAACATCTAGGTCTTTGTCGCTGGTGAAGGGTGACACAATGTTTGTGTGGAGCAGCGCCGGAATTAATGGGCGAGGGAAACGGGGTATCCCCGAGAAAACCCGCCGACCAGCGGCATTGTTTGACACGATTCCCACGAGCTAAATTCCAGGAATCGCCTTGGTGAGAGGCGAGAGGTCTGACCTCTCAACCCCCGCTGTCCCTGGAACCGTACAACGATCACATAACTATGTTTATGCTCTGATTTGGTTCTATTGGTAAGCGTTTTAATAGTTCTTCTTACTCGTACCAACAATGTCATTTGAAAAACCCAACAAAAATAACTAGAAACTACTGCGTAAAATTATGAACACACATGTACACAAGTTATGCATGTGACACGGGACAAACATATGAATCTAAATATGACAAATAAGGTCCAGCTTTCAGTTCTCGATTAAGTCTCGAATTTTTCAATGATTCAAACGTACTGTAAATATAATCAAATGTTTAGTCGTGCCAATCAAATCTTACATTTAAGTAATATAGTAAGAATTACGAGAAAAAATACAGTTTCAACAACAATGTCTATTTAACTGTTTCTACAAATATGATTTATCCGACTATGACGATAAAATTTGTTTTAATCAAGAAACCCTTAGCAAATGCTTGAAATCTGCGGCAACTAATGTTTTCTGAATGGCATGAACACTGCCGGGATGTTGCTAACGGAACCGCTTTTATCGTGCCGTGCCGATGGCAACGTTCTCAACGGGATCACATAACGGCTACATAGCTGCCACTCAACTGCCATGCGAGTCCGACACCAGCATCAAGGCCTCTGTGTAGAGAAAACACACCTACTTCGGTAACGACTCACATACAGAACGTCCGGAAACAAGTGAATAATAAGCCAAGCGAATCTTGGGCTAAATTAGAGACAATGCTTTTTTTTTTTTTTTTTAATTTTAATTTTTCTGAGGTATGGAAATGTTTTGTTACTTCTTTTTTCAAATAACAAAAAATAGTTTTTATTGGGTTTTTATATACGTAAAGCCCTAGCCAGTGATATGTACTTCTGCTGTGAATTATTTCGTTTCACTATATTGATTGGTTTTCGAGGGGTGCATGAACTACAGGCATACATATTTAGACTTTGAAATGCATTATGGGAAAACTGGCTGAGCTAAATTTTTTTGTAAGAGGATTATGTACTCCCAAGTAACGTCTACAAAACTAGCAGTGTTTTATACAAATATTAAATAATGTTTGTTTGTTTTTTTTTTCTTTTGGAACGCCCTTAAGGATGTTCAAGATGCCAAAATGCATAATTTTATATGTGCAGAACATTGTGTTCGTTTCATAGACGTTACTTGTGGCTACATGTTCAACTTGTAAAAAATCATTTAACTCTCACAGTTTTTCCTTAGCAGCATGTCAAAGTCAGAATTCGCAAGTTACGGGAACATATTTATAACAAAAACCAAGCGACTAACGCGAATGAAATAATTTATACTGGCATTATATATTGTAAGCAATAAGTTAAAATACTAAACAAACAGTCCTTTTGTATTTTTTTTTTTTTTAAATTTGCCATAAATGAAGTAAATTGTCATCATTTTCAGATGTTTGTAAAAAGTACAAAGGAATGTCATTTTGTGTTTTTAAATATTTTAGCATATTGTCCATAATATCTAATTTCAGTGTAAATAATCACATTCGAGTAAGACACTTGGTTATTGTTATTACTATGTTCCCGTAACTTGCAAATTTTGACTTTGTCATGTCATTATGTGAAAACTATGAGAGTTAAAACAATTTTACAAGTGGAACATGTAGTCACAAGTAACGTCTATAAAGCGGTCACTATGCTGTGCAAATATAAAATTACGAATTTTGCCACGTGAACGCCCTTAAGTAGTTTCTTTAAAAAGAAAAGGAACAATCACAACTCACTGCAGCACATTTCAGGCGCAGGTTGGGAGGTTGTCGAGGGAGAGACGTGTACACAGTGCTCTGTCCCTGGCTCGAACAGGCGATTTTCAGGTTCGTCGGAGGGCGAGATGGCATGCCCCACCACCGAGACGTGCTCCTGGACCCCTGCAGGGCAGGCAACCGGAAAATGGCCGCCTCTCCTCTCCCACCGTGTAATTTGCTTCGCTCCTAATCACAGCACTGCGGATGCTTTTCCTCTCCCTCTCTCTCTCCATCCGGCATGTTAGTTTTTGAATTATCTTTGCTCTAAGTTCGTTTGTATCCAATTACAGTAATAACACACAGCACGGCTCGCATTATCAACTGACAAACTGGATGCACGAGCACGGCGGACGGACGAGCAAGAAAGAAGAGAAAGGAGAAAAGTAAAAATAAAAAATGCAGAGCGCACGACACGAAGTGCACGCAAGAGCGTGTCAAGTAACATAATGTACACGAATATTACATCCGACACGCCTGTCTACTTCGATTCCCGTGGCTAATGTGCTGGAATATAATTTCCTTGTTTTCGAAAGTGCCGGTGAAAGAACAAAGAAAATAAATTTTTTAAAGGCTGATTAAAATAACAGTATATAAATTAACCCCACTTTCAAAACAATGATACTTAAACATTGTTTATTTTATTGGAAAATTAAATGAACGAATAACTGGTATTGTCGGGTGCTAGACTGTTGGGTCATCAGCTCCCATAAATTGGTTATAATAAAATAACCGCTGAACCTTCCCTAGGAAGGAAATACCAAAAAATGAGTACTCAGGAGTCAAGTCCAATAAATGTGTGTGTATGTACGTATACGTATCTATACATAAACACACACACAACATATTAAAATAAAAGTTATAGATACTAATGCATCACAACACAGGAACAAAATAGAAAACAGACCAAATACACAAACACAACAACTCACATGTTTAAAAAAAGGCCCGTCGCACGTAAAAGGATATTACGTCGTTCACTAACGAACTTTCCTCACCTATAATTTTCTGAAAGACGTCACAAATGTGGTTGTATCTCTGACACTCCAAAATAAATATATAAAAGTGCGCGTTATGTATGTGTGCATGTATATGTATATGTGTGTATGTATGTATGTATGTATATATATATATATATATATATATATATATATATATACAGCAGTTCTTTTTTAATTTCTTAGACTCATGCAAAACATTCGATTAATTACACTTATATAAGTGTATACATACACACACACGGAGAATGTGCTCCAAGCACATTTGTATTGCATGTTGCCTATCTGTAGGGCATCCAAATTTCTACGCCCATTTTATCAAAATAGGTTCACTTGAGCGTGTTGCGACAAGGCGACATTATTTTTGTCCCTTAGGACCTCCTGCTACAAACTGGATCATTTAGTAGCCAAAATATGCAATGTTAAAAAATTCAATGCAAAAAAAATGGCTTTTCCCCACATGTTGCAGACGTTGTTATTATTAAACGACACCCGGGAATGCGTTACACATTTCTCCTTTTTTTGTTAAATGTTGTTTGCAATGTCAATTTTCAATCATTGCATAACTATACCTCAATTTTCACACGCAATGATCTCACAAAGTTTGTAGCATACTATGTGTGCGTGTATGTATATATAAATAAACAAATACACAAACACACACACACATATATACAGTATACACATAAACTAACAGTACAGTACATAATGAAAACTGTCGTTTGGGCGGTTTTAATCAGTTTCGTTACCGTAAAGTATGGGGTTCCGTTATCCAATTTTGAGGCTATTTTGCATCATATTTTTGTTGTAAGTAAAGGTTTGCAAAATCATAAATTGTTGAAGAATTTACTTTTCACATCTTTTTTAATAAACAATACTATACAGTGAAGGATGTTGTGGATTTTTCATACGGAATGAAAGTCGAGTTTATGAGTTTTACATCAAGTGGATTATAGTGGGAGTAATGCTACCCAGAAAATTATTTTAAAATATCATTTACTACCAGAAATTAAAAACTCCTTGGTATTTTATTGTTTAGACACTTCCAGTGCGCTATTTCTTAATATCAAGTGCTATTTTGTTATATTACGTAAGCATTTAAATGTTATAGTCGATTTTCAGATTAGCTTGACTCGCACTACAATTCACTCTACGGATAAATTGAAGAAACACTTCATAATTACATTTTCAGAAGCTATCAGCACATAAAATTAACACATTCAATCGTGACTAACTCTGTACATAATGCATAAAATGATTAACATTCTCTAGTGATATTTACAAACTATGAGCAGTAATTGTATGTACTGTATAACAAATGTTTAAGATTGTCCAAGCGCTTTATATTTCACAGTTTTTCGCGATTTTGTGGCTCATATAAATGGAAATATAATAGAAAACAGATTGAAACTGTTTTGTTGTATAAATACAAGCTTCGTAAACACAATAACGAACACCATATTACAAGCTGCGTCATACAAATTTCAGAATATGTAAACACGATGTTACATTTTTTTACTACATAACAACTTTATGGACTTGGTGCTTTTTTAGACCTATGCTCATATAATATTGTTTCCCTCTATACGTGAGGATTGTACTTTCAACGTATTGTCATGCAATTTTATACACTCCTGTATAAACTGCAATTTGTAAAATTAACTTACGAAATCTGTATGAGCTGATAAATTTATTTTGGAAAAATATATTCTACTGCAATGTCTGTTTAAAAATTTTACACAGAACACATTTTGTTTATATATATATAATCTTTATTAGACTTAAGGTTTTTAAATTCAAATTCATTATTTAAGGCCACTGGTGCATGGAAAACATAAAAGTTGTTAAACTGTACATGGCCCCTTGTAGAAAGGCCACTGTGATTACCTGGTTGAAGTTACTTGTTCTGACCACAAAGTTGTTCCTGAACTGCATTCATGAGGCAATTGTGAGGATTTTACAAATTCGCGTACACTTTCAGAATATCCGCTACAGAACACGTGTTTTATGCCATCAATGAGGGAGAGAATGAAAATAAAAACTTTGCTTAATGTTTTGAGGTTCGTATATTACTGATCTGACATTGTGAAACGATATTTTACATCGCATTTTGCAATTTATTGTTACAACATTATTTCAAAGATATTTCACAACCTCCGCGGTAAAGTCATTTCAGACTTGATTCCACATGTCAATACATTACTAATGCCCAGCTCCTTAATTAGCATTTTAAAAACTACATTAACTTTAGTATCTACACCTTTTTATAGTTGCCGTAAAATATGTTCTAATGAGCTTAGTTTAGAAAAAAATTACGAACATTTTAAATGCATACTGTGCAACATAAAATGTGTTAATAAATTGAATGGCATCGTATAAAACACTAGAAACAAAAATATATAGCGTACACTTTCAAGGCACGGTGGACAGGAATTGTCATCACCATGTTTTTATTTTTATTTTTGTATCAGATATTTTTTTCTTATTTTAGAGAAAAAAATGTGACTAAAGTTTGCTCTCATAAAATTTTTTTATCTCTCATAGTTTTTGCGTAATGGCTTGTTAAAGTCAAAATTTGCATCTTTCCATTTTAAGGACTACCTACATTAAAATCAACTGACATACCAAACTGAAAAAATTCACAGTGGATAAAGACGTCGAAGGCTACAATTTCACGTACATTAAAAAAAAGAATAAAAACATTTTTTTGTTTTAATAAAAATGCGGAAATTTTAAATTAAAATTTTAAAAATTCGATATCTTAAAAAAATACGAAAATATTTTATTTTGTGGTATAACATAGCTGAACTGCCTACAAAAACGTTATCCACTGTGAATTTTTTCAGTTTGGTAAGTGAGTTGGTTTTAGTATCGTCTTTAAAACGGAAACATGCAAATTTTAGCTTTAACGAGCCATTATGCAAAACTATGCGAGAAAAACAAATTTTATAAGAGCAAAATTTAGTCACATTTTGTGTCCGAAACAAGGAAAAACTATCTGGTACAAATATGCTACTGAAGAAATATTGCCAGACACTTCTTCATGTCTTGTTAACCAGAAAATTATCTGCTAACGACAATATTTAAATTTTTACATTTTATAATTTATTTTTGTCATAGACACAGTAAATGCTGCACTAATTACACCCAAATCTACAAAATGCAGCTTTAAAATTTGCACTCGACACGTTAATGGTGTAAACCTTTTTGTGCAAGAAATTTGGCTGTGTGAAGTAAGTAATTAACCACGCTAGCTAGTGTTACCTTCCTTGCACACCGCTGATGCTAATATATAGGTTCAAGAATGACGCCCATGTTTACTAGGCTTTGAGGGTCAATGATCCCTATCCCAGTGTATTATCAACGTTTCCGATACGACAGGGCATAGAAAAAACTTATATTCAATTTTCAGAGATGGTTGCAGCCTAAAAACCTTCATTCTTTTGTAACGGGAAACAGTCGGCAAGAAATTGCTTTATTTACGGGAGAGACTTCAGTGGTCACGACGGTAACAAAAACCACGCCGTATGGAGTCCAAAAAGTGAAAGAAACGATAAAGTATGCTTTGTCAAAGCGAAAAACGTAAAACAATATACTCCCTGATTTATGAGAAAAATCAGAAATAAAAGGTGAGACGGATCAATCCCCCAATAAGCTCCATGGTTACAAGGTACGTAGGAAGAGCCGTTGATGAACAGAGTATACAAGATGTCCAGAAACTGCCGTATAAAAAGCATACCACGTGTATCATGAACTAAATTGGAGACGAAAATGTAAGAGGCAAAATGTTGTGCGACAACTTTTTTCGTGCACAATGTGGCAACACAGCACCGAGTTATATTCCTCTTCCGCTCCACAGATATTAGACTGCCACTGCTCGGGCCAACGAGCTATATAGTAACATAGAGGGGCGGAAACAGCAATCTCCAAGGCTCTGAGGTGAAGCCCAATTGAACGTGGTATTTTAACTCTAGTTAAAATGGCGGACTCTTATTTCCGGTCGAGAGACGAGAGCGATTATGTTAATTTAAACATTATTACAGTATAATACATTACTATAATTACTGGCATTTTTTCCTGTGTTTAGCGGGAATATAGTGGAGCTATAAAGTAACGGATTTTATGCGAACATAATGACGGATATTTAACATCATGTTGGCCACACTGCTGTTCGCCATGTTTTCTGGGGTCAAAACAGCCGTTCAATTGGGCTTCATTTTGGAAGCGTCTCCGCCCCTCTATGTTAACTATATAGCTCATTGGTTCGGGCCGTCATTTTATGAGCGCAAGAAGGCACCTACTTCCGTGCTGTGTTGCCACATAATGCACGAAAAAAATTACAGTACATTTTCCCACTAACATTTTCGTCTCCAATTTAGTCCAGGATTCACGTGGAATGCTTATTATACGGCAGTTTCTGGACATTCTGTATGAGATGAGAGACGAGAGCATGTGTGGAGGAGGGAGGACTTTCACCGGCGGAGATCCAGTCAAGAGCCTGCCAACATGCGGCGAACATGCAAGGTACGTTAACCCCGGCCGCTGGAAGTGAAACAGGCGTAGTGCTCGCCGATTAGATCCGGTTCACACGGCTAGAACTTCCTTGGAACGATGCCGAGGAATAACGTCTTCCGTCGACACATCGCGCGAGGTAGACAGGACGATTCTGTTTCAGTTGGCCAATCGCAACTGAAGGCATATCATTATGTGAACCTGGATTCACAACCAACACGTGACTGAGTTGGTTAACTTTCTACTCCTTACGTACCTACGCTATGTGGAGGCTGTGGTGAATCCAGCTTAAAAGTAGCCGTAAGAATGTAAGACTAAAATTCATTTCAATAATGCTTTTCGACTACTTCTCTTTTTGTCGTCAATTATTTTATATGTTCCGTTAGAAAACTATGAAGGTGTTATAATTTACAGTCGACATTTTACACTAACAAAAACAATTTTTGTGCATATTTAGATTCCATGGTGTTGAGCAATCAATCCAAAAAAAAAAAAAAACCACGTACGTACATACGTACGTTAAGTGTGGCTGTGAATCCGGATTGAGACACTCCTTGGCCACGAGTGAGTGAGTGAAGAGAGTTTGATCAACCAGCGGTGTTCAGAGCTTCGGCCGATAAGACGTTTATACAAAAACTGTTCAAAGCATTTGAGTGAGGTCTACTTATGAATAGCATTAAAAAAATTTTACATGTGTGTATACCCATTTCAGATCCCTCCAGTAATCTTTAAAGCTTATTTTCTCGTGGTTAAAAAGGACGAAAACAGTCATTTTTAGGTACGAAAGTAAATGTGCAAAATGTTTATAAAAATAGTAAACATGAAACCTTCGTAAATAGGGGAAACAATAGGGTCACCGCAGAATGTCTCATAGGGGCGAGATATCGGCGAGAAGACTGCGCGCAGTTCAGTGACTTGCGCCTAGAGGTTAGGGTGTGGTGTAATGCACGTACTGTGTCGCCCTTACCGCTTCCGCACTTCCAGGACTCAGCGCGTAGAATACTTTCACCCAGGCGCCTAATTTTACAGCGACGTTTTCAACACTGGTGAGGGGTGATATGAGGTGAGTATTGAGCGGAGGCAGAATGAAGGAACGAAGGAAATGGAAGATCGCCCAAGATATCTCACCTGCAGACCTGCCAACTTGTTAACTTGAAAATCAAGAAGATTTAAGAATGCTGTAAATAGTGCGTGATCAGGTCGCGGTATTTTATATAATTTTTTCATTAAGCCGATATCTGCATGATTATGAAAAAAGTATGCTAAATCATCTGCATACAATTTGTTAGCCTATGATTAACTCACTACACTATACAGGCCCTTATTTCTAGATACACAATAAAATATAACTTAGCATGAACTGAAACCATAATAATAACTTACTTACATGTAGCCTACCCACACAATTATTTTCTCAAGGTAAAATATCCAGCTACTTACCAAATATTCCTATATTCACACACTTTATATTCCAGTCCATCATTGTCCCAAAATGTTTCTCAGTTGCAAAATAGTCATGGTTAAAAAAATATTCCT
>PNEQ01130147.1:0-10337 GCA_003012365.1 Medauroidea extradentata | reverse complement strand
TTTAGTTAAATAATGTAATGATTATAATTTTGCTGAACAAGAAATCTCATAGAAAACCCACTCTAAATGTAAAACCGCTATTGGGCCTGGCGAAACAGTACAGTAACAGAAAACCGCGTCTGGATGCAATTCTTAGTGATAAGTTTTCTCATTGGAGTATTTTAATGTTAAATAATGTGTTCTCAAGTTTTGTTCTAAGGTCTCAATAATCTGATGACACGTGAATTTAAAGTAAATATGTCTTGTGTGGACTTTTCTAAAACGGCATGAAATTTCAAGCAACTATGGACTCTTGGACATTTTACGAGAAATTGATCGTTTAAAAGTTATTGCAGTTTGAAAGTTTTGGGTTTTTATTTTGAAAATATGTAGAGGAGTTCAGCCAGCCCGACCCCATGGTGCCGCGGGGGCGATACCGATAGGGGTTTACAGAGGATACTGTAAGGTGTACGGCCGGCAATGTCCGATGCCAAGATTTTATTTAATATAATTTTTATTGTAATAATAATTTACTAAAATATTGAAATACGTCTTTAAAGTAAGCATAATTTTACCGATTTTTCAGTGATTTTAGTTTGGTTAATTTGTATCCAGACCGGTTACTTAATCTTGCTAGAAGGTCATGGAACATTCTAACCGGAAGGTAGGCCGCCAAGGTGTCTTGGGATGCCATTGTGGTCGCCGTTGCTGATCACTTTGTTCTTCACCGTCGAGGAGGCCGGACGTGTCCCGTGTTGTGCGAGGTTCGCACGTGGTAAGCCGAGGGGCGCGATTGGAAGAGATGGGGCCGTGATGGAAGGCAGTGAAAAGACTTTTCAGAACTATGCATTAGTAAACAGTTTCAATTTATTTGATCCTTTAATGTGAATTTGCAGCCGTATTAACCGCGTGGCCGGCCCACTATCGGTTTATAATTTGAGTTTAGCACGTGCTATTTTTTCTTTGTTTGAGTTGGGTTTCATTTTAGTTCAGTTCTCTTTCAGTTAAAGTTTATTTTATACAAGGAGTTTGTACGTGCCGATGTAAGCGCGGTTGCGTTTGTTATAAGAAGATAATAAATATGGGCTGTTAATCTGACCACGTGTTTTTGAATGCTGTTATGCATGCGTCCATCCCTCGATACCACGAACCCTGAGGTAAGAGTAACTCACTGCTGAGACCGGAGCATATATGAGGACTGACCAAATTACCAATTTTCAATGTGGGACATTGTAAGCAATAGTGGGGCTAGTATCGTCACATCAGCCAGAGGCAGTGTAGAAAGAGAAGAGCGTCGGTGCCACCACAATATACACATCATATACAACAACACAATGCTATCAGGTATGTCTAATGGACAACGATGAGGCACCCTGCTCGAAAAAACAAATCAGATAATAGACACGTGTGATCAATACCAAAAAGCCAAATCACGGCAACTGAAAATGTAGGTGACCTAAGCCAGACCGTTACCATGACATCAAGACTTATTATTATTTCACATCAATGGACGACTTGAAAAGAGGCGGCGCTTCAGTCAGGTGTGGGATACAATTCCTATCTCCATGGACACCGCAGCCGAACATAACCTTCATTTAGCTGTTTGGCTTCACATGTCCCGGATGAGATGTACGTCAAGAAAAGTGATTATTTGTTTGGAATTTGCCAATTTTTCAGGTAAACATTAATCTTATGTATTTGCGTATCTTGACAATGAAATTTAAACTACTATTTTTTACCTTTGCGTGCGGATCTATGAATGCGCAATATTTTTGCTTTCTGCAATTACCAACTAACAAATCAGCATGTTTGTAAACAAGCTTTGTTTCCCACAGTATTTCCCCTGCGGTGTGACGTCAGGGGGCGTGTACTTCAAGTCGTCCATTATCCACAAACTAAAAATTTAACTTTAGCAAAACAATTCCTATTGCAACAGACAATACAAAAAAATTCACACCTTAATGTACTTAGAGTCATTTCAAAACTCTGTGTATGCAAAATCTTAATTCTTACCACTTTTTTGACACCCTGCCTGGCAACCACGACTGCAGAGTAAAACAAAATCCAAAATACAAATACATAACTGCAAACATAAATTATGTGTTAAAATGTATAACTTTGTTGTTTCCAAAATGAGAAATGCACATGCAATAAAAACAAAACAGTGGCAGAATGTCTGCCCTGAGGATTCCTCACACCCAGTTGTGATCAGCTGTTAAGAATTAAATCAATAAATAAAAACATCCTCCCCCTCCAAAATAACATTAAACAGAAAAGAATTCTACTGAGACCATAATCATGTACAGTAGATCAGAAATACCTCTGTACCACACTTGCACACCCCACTGTTTACATTCTGAACTGCACTCTGACTAGACAAATGTTTCGCTTGCCCAACAAAAGGACTTTTCCAATTCCCATATTATTCTCCTTACTACCCCAATTACAAAATACAGTGTGTTTACTTTTAAGTCTACTAATAAAGTATTTACCCAATAAGTCCCCTTCACACTCACTTCACCTTTATCAGCATGATTGGAATTTTCAAAGTCTCCAACAATTTCCCCAAACCCAACATCAGCCTGAAATTTACCTTCTTGAGGTTTTTGTACCTCTAACACTGCCTCTACCTTTATACCTACCTCTTCTACCACTGATTTTCCTTTAAAAACTGCTGAAGAACCTTCTGCCTGTTCAACTACCTGCACAACCTCACACTTTACCTCTTCATGAAATTCATCAACTTTATTTTCAAAATTGCTTAATTCTGCACTTAAGCCCTCAAAATTAGTAACCAAAGTCTTTGTCTGCACCTTAATCAGACCTCTGAGGACTGCTGCTAAATTCTGATGAGACACGTTCACGCTTTTCTATTAAAACCAAAAATTTATACACAAACAGGCTGGTCATAGACCTAAGCCAACCTCCAACAATTGTCTCCGTTTCTTCCTCATTACTGAAGCAAAACTTTACTAAACCAGTCACAAAAAAAAAAAAAAAAAAAACTGGTTTTTACATAGTCTTAACAAGATACACTTTCTTTCCTTCTTAAGTTAATTTTATTTTGAAAACATTAGACAGTCCACATTCATTTATTCATTTTGGAGACAACATGACGAGAACGAACATGATGGAAAAAAAAAAAAACAAGCACTGCTCGACATGTTCCGTCACACACACACTCGCTGGTTACCTGGTCACGTCGTCTTCTGCAACGTAGCGCCTTGCCGGCAACATAATGAACTCTACTGCTGTTATTAGGCTGCTGCTGATAAGGTTACACAATGTAATCTGCTATTAACTGTGACTCTCACTAACCTGGCATAACCATAGACTTGCACTGCACTATGTCTCTGTGCTATATTCCACTGCTGATCCGCTGCTATTATGCCTTTTTGAAACGCTATGATTTCTTACGTTGTGTTGCCTATCACCCAGGCAAAAAAAAAAACTTTAGTGATCACAATTTCCCATTTTGTGTCCCTGAAGTACTAGAGTTCCTTGCGGATCCTAGGTCCCGTCACCAAAATAAGTAACAGGTCACCCCTTTTCTACATAGCAAATTATAAGCCACATCACTATTAATGAAAAATTCTTTGTTTGTGATTCATTTCACATTATTTAAAGGCAGAACATTTATTTCATACGACACATTACAAATAAAGGGTAGCATGAAACAACAAGGATGAATAAAAGCAATGTGTCTCTTAACTTACACAACTGCCAACTTCCCCGTTTACTTCAACATTCTCAAATTCTACTTCACAGTTCATAACCAATTTTGTTGATTCAAGTAAAATCTATACCTTGAAATTACTATGGTAAACAAAAAAATTTGCGCAACTATTTTGTAATTTCACATATAATTTACAAATTTCAAAATTTTTAATAGATATGAGAGTTTTCGTGATTTCTTTCACCATGAAAAAAAGTGAATACATATTTGTAAAAAACATCTATGCTGCTCAAGTGCTCAAAGCATCAGTGATGGAAGTTGTATGGAAACAATTACACCTGAATATGTCTTACATTAACCTGTCAGCTGGAGAGGTGCAGTTTTTATTTTGCCTGCCCCAACGTAGTTCCACCAGTCCCGAGCATGCGGAGAGGTGTAATTTTCAAACCTCGTCTAATATTATTACTTCCTTATTAATCATATCAAAATAAAAAAATCCTCTATCTGTTGTCAACACAATGAAACATTTAAAAACAAAACTGTTACAAAAACAATATACTTACGCTTCAAAATACATGAAGAGACACACAACTTGGTGAGGTTTGTCCAGTTCTTAACATGTGATAAATCTGTACAATACGACTTTGGATTCTCTCGTGCAATGCGCACTTCCTTCAGTTGTGGCAAAGGCAGATGACGACACAATTTCTGAAATCAAAGCATCCAATGATATATCAGCTTACGCAATTTGTGCATATATGCTGTATTTATACATTGTGTGAGATACTGTAACACTGTCATTTCAACATTTAGAGTACAGCGAGTGTTTCCATAACGGAATATATTCCTAAATATCACTATAGTGTAGAAAAATACATTCTAAATTAACCATTAAGTATAGATATGAAAAACAGTAGCTAGGTTCCAGGGTGTTCCAAAATTGTAACATTTTCAGTCAGCTATCAACAACACGTGGTTTGTAAGATTATCTTGAAACCAGTATTGATACAAACAATGAAATAATCATCAATAATTTTGCTTGCATTACAACCAAGAAGGTAACCGTAACTTACTTTGTTTCCAAGTAACATTAATTTTTAACGTCAACGCTAGCTATGCTGTAAAATGTCAGACATAGTTTTTATGTTGACACCTCATTTCGGCCATATTTGTTAATAATTTTACCAGAACCCTATAGCACCATCAAATCAAACGCTAACAAGCCAATACAGACATTTATAGCTAAACATGGTCCCTCTATTTAGTCAGCATAAGGTTTTACACTATTTTATCAAACAGCAAAACATAAAATAACTATGAATTTTATGATTGATGACGTGTCTGCAACTAAACTCATTTTAAATAGACCTATCCCTGGTTACCCGCAACGCATCAGCTCGATCTGATACATACAACAGTTGCCAATATGTGCATCCCTGCATGGTATGTACTAATACTTATTATAAATAAGACAATATACTGCATACACATTATTCATTCATTCATTTTCACTTGCTCACCAATGTAGTGATATATTGTAAATATTAACTACGTTTGTACAAGTCCTTGCTACAAAAAAAAAAGTTTTGCCAGATGTAAGAAAATACATCTGAAGTTTTTCTCTAAAAAAGGTCAAAAGGAAATATGTATCTTAAAAACCAAATTAAAGCCAATGCTCTGTCTCTGTCTCTCTCTCTCTCTCTCTCTCTCTCTCTATATATATATATATATATATATATATTGATATTGTAAATGAGGAGACATTAAAAATGACATGTACGTCTAAAAAAATTTACAATATCTACTATAAATATAGATACACTACATATTATTGTAAGCTTTACTAACTTGTAGAGGTGTAATATTGCTCATAATGTCCACACATATGTTATTTATAATGATAATCTAAGTAAAACAACAATAAGAAGGTCAACTTGAGTAGTGTATACTCTAATGCGTTGAAAGGTGTTTTATGCTACTTATAGCGCATACAAATATACGCTGAATATTAGGAAACAGGGGCAGCAGAAGGTGTTCACCATTAGGGGTCAAGAAGAAAAAATTTAGATCTCTCTGTATATATAAAAAAGAAAGCTGACTGACTGACATATCAAACTGCAGCCCAAACCACTGGACCTAGAATCGTCAAAATTTTTGTGGGGGTTCCCCTCAGGTCGTAGGCGAGCATTAAGAAGGGATATTTCGAAATTCGACCTCTAAGGGGGTGAAAAGGGGTGAAATGTGTTTCCGAAGAAACGTCGATAAAGCTCGAACCCAACGGCCTATCATCGTGATTTTTACTTTAATAGGACACTCGTAAAAACGCATATTGGCAAATTTAAGGATTTTTCGAAATTCAACATTTAAGGGGGTGAAAAGACCTTAAATGCATTTCCAATTAACTATCGATATCTATTGAATCCTTCGGGATAGAGAATTGGTAGTCATTTCAAAATGTTGCTTACGTAAATGTCTAAATAGTAGTTTCAGGATTTTTTTAAATTTGACCTCCAAGCAGTTTAAAGTGGCAAAATGTGTTTTTTAAGTATCGTCTATATCACTGGAACGTAATTGACTATCGTCATGATATTTGCTTCAAATGGTTACGTATACAAATGTCCATGACAGGACTCCAAGACGTTTCAAATTTCTTTAATTAAGGGGGTGAAAATACGTAAAATGTGTTTCCGATTATTCCTCCATATCTATCGAACCAGTTGATATATCGAAGTGCTCTTTGCTTTAGATTGACACTTTTGTAAATATCTTAAATACCATTAAAATATGTTTTCCGAATTTGGCCCCGAAGAGGTAAAATAAAGAGTAAAAAGTATTTTCGATTCACAATCAATATATATCGATCCCATTGATTTTTATATAGCGATGTGATTTTTGTTTAAGATTGAAGCTTACTTAAATACCTGAAAAGTGATTTCACAAAATTTCAAAATTCGCCACCTAAGGAGCTGAAAAGGGATGAAAAGTGGTGAAAAGTGTTTTCAATCAATCGTCGATGTATCTTACTCTCAGCGGGCTATTGGCATTTTTTTTTACGTCCACGATACACCAATAAAGTATTCTAAAACGTAATTAAAGGGTTTTTCAAAGTTCGCTATCTTAAGAGGTGAAAAGACTTTGAATGTGTTTTAGATAAATTCTCGATATCTACCGAACCAGTCAAGCTATATAGTTAATTTTTGCTTCAGGATGATGATTACAGAAATGATCGCAAAACAGTATTAAGATTTTTCAAAATTCAAACTTTCAGTACTGTGCAGTGGTCATGTGTGTTTTTTAATGAATACTCAATTTTGATTCAACTTAACGGGGTAGCGTCGTGATTTACACTTCAATTAGATACTTATACAAATGTCTAAAATGTGAATTAAAAATATTCTGAAATTCGACACCCAAATGGGTACAATCACACAAATCTGTGCTCCAGCGTAGTTCATTGCTCAAATTGAGTCTGCATTGCAACTACATTATACTCTCAGGAACTCTGAGCTTTTTTAATATGACATGACAATGTTAGTGATATAATTCAATTCAATTAAATATTTGCAAAAGTTATTATAAGAAACAATACATAAATCTGAGAACTTAAAAAATAATTGAGCCAACCAAACATATAATAAATAAATAGATTACAAAGTCATTGGTTTCGCTTAGGTGTTTGGCAATACAACCCTTGTAGCATGACAATCTTTGCACTTCTATGCTAAAATCTTGCTCAGTCGAAATAAATTATTAAATGCAGATTATCAAGCATCTTTAACATTAACCCGTGTCTGGAATTATCTTTGAACATGGCTAGACATGAAAAATACAACCAAATAGTTTAGGATGGCACTCAATAGACTATGATTGTGGCAAGTTAAATGTCAGCAGCACCCCATGACATTTAAAAACCCAACTGCCAACTATAATTTAAACCTTATGCCACAATCTTTTGTCACATTCAAGACTTCTTGTGATAAGCCACAAGGCTGCTTTGGATTGGACAATATCGCTGGGTTCATGAAAAACAAAATAAGAATAAAGAAAAATGACACCATTAGAAAATTAAACTAAAATAAACAATAAATTACAAAAATTTTAAATAAAAAAAATCGAGCGTAGTACTAAATACTTAAATTTGCCATAGAGAAGTAAAACTCCACTCTGGGCACTCATCAAGTAACCTAGATAATTTATCAAAGGAAAAATATTGAATATAATAAAATAAAAGAATTAGTTGATTACAATAAAATTCCAAAATATTCCAAAGAAAAGTAATGAAAATTAAAGAATAATTCTGATAAAATGTAACAATAATTTAAGAATACTTAAAATAACTTGCCTATAGTCATACGCTATAATTTATTGAAAAGTTGCTAGCTGCAAGCTTAGTTTTATGTCAACATCACTGCTGTACATGTACGTAATGTACTTCATTAATGTTTAGTGTTGTAGTTGTGCACTAGCTAGTGTAATGAAATCCTAACATGGTGTTTTACCACGATAATTACTATCATTATAACTTTAAAAGAATAATTTTGATTAGTGCAAGTGACGAAACTAAAAATCTGACGGTTTCAATGGAAAATTCCTACCGTATATCTTAACATGAACTAAATATCAGAAGATCTTCCAACAAGCCAGAAGAGCTGGCAACACTGCAAAAAAACCTATACACAATGCTACACGCAGCCATTCTACTTTAGGAAAACTGCATCATATGCAGCAGAAGCAAATAATATTTTTCGGAGCTCTTCTATGACTTACCACACGAGATGGAGGTTTTATCTTCATATAGGCCGGTTTCCTAAACAAAAAGTTAGGGTCTACATAAGCACTACCATCTCAGGCGCCAGAAAAGCAACGACAGAGACCTTACTCGCTGAGCGTATTCCTAGACGTGTTTGCGCCGTGTCCCAAGATGGTGTCAGGTAAGTCACTGCTTATTATTCGCCGACCCGCGCGACACTAAAAACAAATGAAGGAATGATGAGCGCTGCCGATTTACCATGGCTACAACAAGAACACGTTATTCTTTGTACTTTTTAAACTTATTATTTAGCATTTGAATTTATTTAAAAAATAATTACAGTAACAAAGAGATAAAAATCACGGATTATAACGGTCACAATTAAAATTTTCAATAACTATTTCTTGTTAAAAGTTAAAACAGTAGGTAGAGTAGCCACGCGATCGCAGTGTTTCCGTTCATATTTTTATGCTGATTATAACCTGAAATGTTATATTAGCATATTATTTGGACACGTGGAATTATATTCAAAACATAATTCGCAATTACTCTTAAAATATAATATATTATTACGCCGCAACTAAATACTAAAAACTAAGGCATTGTCACGGCAACAGTGGCTCATAAATTAGGTCTCTCATCACCTCTAACGCACTAAACAGACAAGTTTTTTCCTTTTGTCACAGGCTATTACTTGATCATACTTCAAGCAATGGCTCTGTCATTTCATTAAACACACATCTCTAGCAAAGTGAAATTAATGCTTCAGTCGAAACTTTATTTGTATCCAGCAACTTCATTTTTAAACAGTCTCTAAAAACCTGGGTGTCGACGATACGTAAAGCTCACTTACCTTACCTTTTGTTTTTAAATATATGAAATAAAAAGGTGTTTTTGACCATTTTCGAAGGCTTCAGAATAACACTGATACAGCGCGCGAGCTGTTTTAAAATATGTTGCCTGTCAACTGTCAACTGTCAACGTCTGAAATGTGCTTTTATTGTACAATATGTTGATAGTAAATATATCGCAGATGTTTAGTGGTTTCTAAAGAAACATGTTTTTTTGTGATGCAAAATGTTTACTAATTACGATTTTTTTGCATGATTAGGGCAATGTGGACGAATTAAAATGCCTATATTAATAATGTTTACACTGCGTTATTGTTATTTTATATGCATCAAAATGAAAAGCGAAGATGCATTAGTAAATTTTTATTGAGTATAAAGTGTTGTTATGAGCGTTAAAATTATCCCGGAAAATTAATTGTTTAATCGTGTCATTTTAATATCTAAAAAAAAATAAGATAATATGTGACGGCAAATTTTTATCGTTCTAGACACAATATGTCTTAATTTAATGTTAGCAAAAAAAAGTAAAAAATTTCTTACAGAACGTAAAACCTTCAAAATAATAATTTTTATATATGTTTTGTATGTTATTTACAGCGAAAACCAATTAGTTTGTACTCTTTACCAATAGTTGATTATAAACATCGAACCGGTCGGATATCATGTTATTTTAATGTATATAAACGATATTTCCTAAAGTTAAAGTAATCGCAATACTACTAATAATATTCTGTGTAATATAAAAAAAATTAAAAAAACCTGGATGAGCCGGGATTTGAACCCGAATAATTTGCCTATCGATCAAGCGCCTTGCCACCTGAGCTAATTGCGCTGATGTCAATATAGCGCAAAAATTTTGTATTAAAGCCTTCATTTAGTAATCACTCCTCAAAATATTAATTTTCTTATTTTTTAATAGTTTTAAGTTTTTGAAAAGCTTGTAGCTTATCACTTAACATTCTCGCCATCGTAAAGTTTTATTTTAAGTACCATTTTCTTGTGTTTGTTGACTCTCGTTTTGTTAAATACGATTTTTGGCAGGCAAGCGTTTATGTACGGTGAACCTGTTGGGACATGACCA
>PNEQ01130144.1:20202-35267 GCA_003012365.1 Medauroidea extradentata | reverse complement strand
TGCAACATAATTAACGTCGTGACCGATCAAAAGCCGCCGGAGGAAGCGCTTATTATTTTCGTCGAAAGGAACTTCAAGTATCTACCTCTCGTGACGCAACCCGCAGTGCGTGAGTCCCTTAGGCCGATTTAAAAAGAAACTTCTTTGTTATTTTATTTCAATTAAAGCTAGCCGGGCATACTACAACATTACTAAATACCAACCCAATCATCCAGCATTAATTACGTAATAGACAGAGCAGCGACACCTCTTATCATAGCCAAACGCGGGTCGCGAACGAGCATACCAACAACAAAAGCGTCGCATATAACTATATACTGACAAGCAATAGAGTGCTGTAGCCAACAGGGAGAAATACTTGGATCTTATTTGAACCATTTAGAAGCGTGTAGCGGGGTAGATATACAGTAAGTACACTCGCTACGTCAGTCACACAACGGCACTTGCTTTTATTGTCGTGTTTGTGTGTGTCTGTATGTGTGTGCGTGTATGTGTGTGTCTGTATGTGTGTGCGTGTATGTGTGCGTGTCTGTGTGTGTGTGTGTGTGTGTGGGCGCGCACAGTGTCAGTGTACGAATTTGTATTTCTGGTTTTAATTTTTAGTTAAGTTTTTTTTTTCGTTTAGAATGCCCTCAAAAATTTAGTATTAGAGAAACTGCGTTTCAACTATAAAATTATTTATGAACTACTTAAATGTAACTATTTTAGCAGACTTATTTCACAATGATCACATAGTTAACTAAGAGTTCTATTAGGATTACAGCACGTTGTTTTAACCTGTACAGTGTTAAAAAAACAACTTTTAACACTTTGTCCCATCTGCCTGATACAGTGATGATTAAATTAATAACATTTCCGGAGTATACTCGACAATGACATCAGTATTACTGATAGAGTGCACGTGGTTTTAGCTTTGTATATTTTCGTACCATTTACAATGCAGTGCCAACCTCTTTAATACGACATTTTCACTATTATAATTTTTCCCTGATCGATGTCACGAGGAAATAATTATTATGTGCAATGCTGAATAAAAAAATTATTTACGTGAATAAAATGCATTATTAAGTTTCATGGTAAAACAAATAATGGTGGTGATAAAATAAAATATTTCTAATTCGTGGAAAATAAAATACAGTACCCTGCCGTAGGATAGGTCTTTAAATTTTATCCCTCCATCATTTTCTGCGCAGCACCAAGTCTTTTTATTCCACCATAGCTCCCTTCCACCTTAAGATTACCTGTAATTTTCATTTTATACGTCATTTTGATCTAGTTATAAGTCCTACCAAAGCATCTGTTGGAAGACTATCCTAAGCCAGTGACCTATCCATCTCCGGTCTTGTCACCTCATTTTCTAGAACATACTCCTCTCTCGCCCAACTCTTCTAAATATTTCTAGGTTGCATTGTTGTCCATCCAACTACTCTAATCTTACTTAGTCATTTTCAGTACACAATACAGGAACATTTAATTTATCTAAAATCTTTTTTCCTTAGTTTTAAGGTCTGTGCTCCATATGGAGCTACACTCCATACGAATCATTTAGCCAATCGTTTTCTTAATTGATAAAAGTATTGGCTCTACAGAATCATTCTCATCCTATTAAATGCTTGTTTTGCCATTGCAGCTGGAATTTTAATTCTTGCGAGCACCTCTTCATATCTCTTGCCACAAAGCACCATTAATATTAAAAAAAAATAATATTTAGGGGGTTTCCAGATATTTTGCAAACAACATAGTAACAATTTGCCAAAAATGTATTCAAGGTCTGCATGTGAAAATCGCTAAGTGTTGAATTTGTCTGGCAATACGGTTGACTATTTTTGTCCTCAGTTGCCATTAGCCTATAATTAAATAACCTGGAGTGGATACCGAAAGAGTGAGTAGAAAATATAGCACACTGGTGTCGTAATTCACGCAGGAAAATTGCGTTACAACGAACACATCTGCCAATAAACCAATGGTTTCAGCTCGAGTAGGAACAGTAGGGTCGAACACGACCCGCTAACAAATTATGACCCGATATTAAAAGTGATCTAATGGAGGGTAAAGTCAGCAGGCAACGCGCCTTGTTGTCCACGAGCTGCAGAGTACCAGGCGCAAATTGTGTGAAAAGGAAAACTTGTTCATGTATGTTTGCTTTTTCAGCGCTATTCACATCAGCTGCTAGGAATTGAGTTGAAAAATACACGCCGGGTGAATCGGTTTTCATGGTCGATAATGTATTGCTTTTCAACCCCAAATGGAAATGTGTTAACCTAATGGTTCATACACCTGTAAATTTGTGTATACATTTCCAGCAAATATAAGCTGGTATTCATACACACACTTACATATATGTGTGTATGTGTGTTTAATCTAAGAAATGTTTCATATAGCAAATGCATTGTTTATGGTTTCTCAGGTTAGGTACAGACATTTTAAATAGTTTTCATTTGATGAAAAATTGTTTGAAGCAGGCTATATAATACACATTTCAGTCAATGTTATATCCGGTAAACTTTTCCAAGCTATGGTACACTTGTAGGAGCCTGATATCAAGTCAAATTAATTAATAGCAGAAAAAATATTATAGTGTACTCTTACATTATGCCAGCTACACTCTTTAATTCACTAACCAGAGTGTTCATTGTCTATGCAATGACATACTTAATATAATTATAAGTTATTTTCACATAAACAATTGATTCTGAAATTAATAAAATTTGTCTACGTTCTTTGAATTATATGTATAATTTATGGGTAAATTTAAAAAAAAATATGTGAATAAAAACTGGGTATGTTAGGCTATTTATCGACATTTTATATGTCGTTAATCACAGAAGAGTGAGGCACTGAAAGTTAATATTTGAAATCATTAAGAGTATTTGGAAAATAAATGATGTAAGATGATATTTGTCAAACGACCTCTTGAGCATAAACAATTTCTAGTAGATGCTACTGTTTTAGTAGTAATACTTACTCCTCTCACTTGTTCACTGAGGAAGTACTTTAAGGTAAACGTCGCATAAGGCCATTTGCATTTTAGAGTATTTATCCCGCTACAAGCAATCCTGGAGGCCTTTCAGAATTTTTGACATTTAGTGCTGTAATTGTTATTATACTACATGTTTTGATATTGTTAGATAGTAAATAACTTCCGTACTATCATAAATTTGTTAGCAGACAACAAAAAATTTGTTGTTTCTTATCTTCCAACAAAAGTAAAATAAAATTGAAGCAATTAACTACCGAACAATTAAACAATGTGTAGCAACTAACATTTAAAGTATTAAATTTCAAAATGTTCGTACGCCGTCAGGATTGCTTGTAGCGGGAAAGATACTGAAAATTAAAGATGGCCGTTCACCATCCACCTTGAAGTAATGTTATAACTATTTTATATGTTCGCAAAACTTGCACCGAATGAATAACTTTTTTTTTATTTACGCAATCACGCTTTCACTATCACTATACAGTCACACTTAGCATTCCCCGATGTTTTCTTTTAAATCGTCAACAAGTTCCAGTTGGTACTCGTGATTCCCAACTCCGAACTACTTCACGGATGGGGGAATAACGCCTTTATAGTATTCGGTGTTTTTATGGAAGAATGTTGTAACCACAAGGTGAAAAATTATTACACTGACAAATTTACCTGACATACTTTGTAAATCTCCAACATTACCCTTCTATACCTCCTGCGCGCGCTTAACGCGCCGAAGAACTTCGGTGCATGCAATAAAGAAGTACCTAAAGTTCGCTGGGGACTGTGTAAGCAATGTCAATTTTTTAGGAGGTGGGGAGGGAAAATGGTAAAGCAAGTAAATAAGTCGGTATCCATAAAAGTAGCATATTAGATCGTTATTCGGCAAGAACTCATTTTGAGTAGCAACTCTCTATTTATGTATTAACAATTTTTTTCGGAATATTTTTTATGTTATTTTTGTACTTTACAAGCTATTTGGGAAAGTTAAAAAATACAACGCTAAAATGGTACTTTGGGTACAGTGTTTTTTGAAGTTACCAAACATCTTCACGTTACGGATATAACTTGCTGGGAACATGTTTTTTATAATGATTGTTAACGGTCAAAGTACGCTTCTAACATGTGCACAAGTTCTTATAAAGTTGGGCCTATTCATTTTAAACTAGGCGAAAATTTTTGTATGTAAACATTATATAAATCAATGAAAGTTCATTTAATATACTAAATTGGAAGTCTCTGAATGTTGCCTTCAGGAGGCAATATGTTTAACGAGAGTGAAATATCTCCTGGTAGTTATGCTACCAGCAGTATAGTAGCCGTTATAATTACGGCTTAGAAGGGGTATAAACGTTGCATCTATTAAAATATTTTGTTTTAGTTCTAAAAAAGTTTAAATTTTTTAAATACCGCTTTACATTAAACCGAATGGTTCAAATCTACCGACAGCGAGAGAGAATATTTGACATTCATGAAAAACTTGTTGACATTATACATAATTTATATATGCGGAAGAGGAAATCTCGGAAATAATGTACTACTTCTCTGAAATTCAAGACCATTTTACTAAGTGTTTTCTGACATGGATGTGAAATAACGTCTTGGTCTACCCGTCGAGTTTAAAAGTGTTCATGCAATGTATTGCTGGGTCAAATGTTAAAATGACCATCTGGGCAACAGCCACCAAAGTAACACTTAACATAAAAATAAATATTCCAGCGTATTTAATTTTTGCTTGGTCGTTGGGGCTCTATCATCCAAGTAATGCAAGTCCCATGTATCTTGTCGAGATCTTACAGTTGAGTTCATTAATTAGGACCCAACCAGCACGGCCAGACATAATTTCCTATACGTATAACGTATGTCATAAGTAGAGATGATGGCATGTCGCGAAAATACTTTGTGCCAACATACCCTTGAAAACACTGTAGTTTCTTGCAACTTTGTGATAGGGTGACATGCTTCTGACACAACGTAGCTGTCTGCAGACCAATAATAGGAATCAAATGTTACAGTATCGGGATTCTCATTGGCTCTCTCAAATAGGGCAATAGTTCCACGTACAAGCTAAAGTCAGTAATATTCTAGTAAGCTGACCGTGTTTTGAAATCCGGCAAGTTTTCCCGCGATATACCATCATCTCTAGTCATAAGCGATCTCACACATCTAGCCAAATTACAAAGCATATTTTTAACGATTTGCCTCATTTAAACGTGCAAAAATCACCAAAAAAATTACTTTAGCTTTAATTTTTCATTTCAACATGACTCTGGAGCAAGTAACATCTGGCACGGGTGG
Organism: Medauroidea extradentata; assembly: GCA_003012365.1. Classification (NCBI taxonomy): domain Eukaryota; kingdom Metazoa; phylum Arthropoda; class Insecta; order Phasmatodea; family Phasmatidae; genus Medauroidea; species Medauroidea extradentata. The sequence continues at coordinate 30,001 of PNEQ01130144.1, read as the reverse complement.
CCTGTCTGGACAATGTATCCTGCTGTACTTTCTTTGATTTCGTATTTAAGTTGTTTATGTCGCCAAAACCATAAAATCTGAGATATTATACACCTCGTCTGTTCAAGACTATTTTTTTCTTGAGTGGTTTTCAAGTAAGTTTCGTCGACTGGATGTTGCTACATACGTTCTTTATGTCGAAAATGGAAAGGGGTGCTCTTGTACAACTGTCATTTCTCTGGATTCTCATCCTTGTTCGATTTATCTTTTACGGATTTTTGTGTGGAGGAAATGTTGTTGACGCTTTAAGCCAGCCTCTTTTATCTAGGGACGCTCTTGTTTCCTCATCTCTCATACCTAGCCGTTGATCCACACTCATGTTTAAAGACCCGGAAATTCCGCGGGTTCAACGATCAGCTGACTGGATTCCACAGTCCTGTATACACTCTGTCTACAGCTACATTGGCTACTGCTCCAGTGAGTGACCGGTTGTACATATGACAAGGTAGCTCATGAGTAAAGTAAGGTAAGATAAGTGTGCTTTACGTCTCGACAGCGAGGTCAATAGAGGCGGTGATACCCAACTTGGTACAATGACAGCAGCAGGGAGAGAGTCGACCATGGCCTTTGTTAAGAAACCATCCCAGCATTCACCTGTACAAATTACGAAAAAAAAAAAAAAAATATTAGCTCATTAGTGAGACAGTGTTTACATTGAAGTTTACAGTTAGTCCGGTAAATTAACAGTGACCCTATAAAGTTAGAACTCTTAAGTAAAGATGATTTCGCTTGATTTCCTGGTCCCTACTCATGAGCGATCAATGTCTCGCTGATAAGGGTATTACGTAGCAGTGTGCTGTGCATTGCACCAGGAAATACAGTTTTTACTAACCACTCCACGTGCCAATTTCTGATTTGTTTGGAACTATTGGTTAAGGACTTATAGATTACAAAAATGTTTCAATTTATCTTTCTACTCTTAAATTGCTTAAACGGAAGTTATCGGACTCAGTTTTAGCTGATACGTATTTTATGCAGATTCTTCTAACTTGTCTTTAGGCACTCCTTACGCAAACAAATTTAAAGAAACGCTAATATTTAGGCACAGGCGAGTTTTCGACGGGAATACTGCACCCTAGTTAAGCATATTGGTTTTAGAAGCGAATCTACAAGAATCAGCCTGTCAGTTCGTTCCCAGTTTAATAGTGGGAATGTCAGCAGTTGGAAGCCTTTAGGGCATTCAGGCGAGAAAAATTCATAATTTTGTAATTCCGCTAAGTAAAGTTAGTTTTGTAGACGTCACAAAGAATTACATTAACCTCCTGTAGAAAATTTTAACAAACGTAGTATTCACGTAATGGCATGTCAAAGTCAATATATGCATGTTATGGCAGCATACACCTAACCAATACCAACGAACTAAATGAAGTAATTTAAGCTGAAGTAGGTATCGCTCTGAACATGCCAAAAATTTATTTATCAAAATAAATATTAACTAAACAAACGTTGTGGGTGTGTAAAGTTCTAATTATGCTATTTATTGAATATATTTTAACGCCTCGAAATAAAAAAAAAATAGATTTAACTGTATTGTTGAGACAAACAGAAATTTTTGTAAGGTTTTTATTCCTTGTTCCCCGTTTGTCTTAGTTATTTTTTGTAACTTTTTGCCATAAGTTGGTATTAATAACGTTACTAGGTTACGTAGCAAGTTTTTATTATTTTTATATAATAGTTTTATTTATATTTATGTAACGTATAATTATTCCGGTAAACCTCTAAATGGTATATTTGGCAAACCTGAAGTGAAGTAGACTTTGACAAAAGAACAGAGGTTCGCTGCGAGCGTTGTGTGACGTCATAGCGAGGCAACAGCTGATTGCGAAGGCAGGGACATACGGAAAAAAGGGGAGTCTTGAAACAGAAGCCGACCGGGACGTATGCACGGTGGTCCGCAAAGTCCGTGGTGCGCGACGTACTGCCTCGAGAGAGAATGGGGGAGTGGTTAATACGTAATAATGAACGAGTGCGTTGGTATGCCGGTGAAATTTCAGTAACCGGAATTTACATGCAAATTATCTGGTATATTTGCATGAACGTCGCTTAACTTCGAGGGGCTACGAGACTACCGCGCAAGGCGTCCACTTAACAACGGTCAACGAGCGACATGAAGGGAAGGTCAAACAGCAGGCTTCTGAGAGGTTGGCCTGTACCACATACGTGAGCAAAACCAGCATACATACTTTTTACGTCTACCAGAAGTGAACTTTGCCTCACGTCATTGCTTCGCGAAAATAGTGTGAGGCTATTCTGCTCCAGCTGGTAACTTTTTGCAAAACGGAAAACTAATTTTTAAAACTAAGAGGTTTGCCAAGGACTAATAATGAATGTTGGAACTTTGCTTATAAATCCGGTACCGGTACATTGTTTTCTTTGAATTGAATATTTATACTGTAGTTTCTAATATTTTACTAGGCATCATTAACAGAGGTGTACAATGGTAAACTGTTGATTTGTTATAACATTTGAAATATTAAATGCATTTACAGTTTTGCCGTAATCTATTTAAATCGTTAAACAATACTCCGTTCAAATGTTCCTTTTTAGGTTGTTCGTCCCGCTAGTCACATTTTTATTAAATTTTGGGGGAGGTGTCAATACAGAGAGTGAGGCACTTGAGTGTACCCCCAAGGAAGTGAGAACAACTCATTGTAAATAATATAAAATTTATTTTCAAAGTGATACATTTTACTATCCACGAAATATGATGTGTTTTGTGAATTACGTGCGAAGGATATCTTCGAAAGTTGATGTTTTGAAGATCCTCCGCTAAGGAGTTACCTCTTATTTATAAATTTTGTGTAAATACACATGAGATTTTTAACAGATAAATTTACAATGTCTTTATTAACTGCGCAATAAGAGTTTATGGGAGGTTTGTTTGGGTGGTTCTATTATTTTAAAAAGTTTAACATTAGTTCTAAAAAGTGTCAAATTGTCCAATTTTGAGTAAAATGGATGAATAGTTGATCTAGAGAAACGTCTGGTTTTAGTAAAATAATGATAGACCTGGTGATGTGCGGTTGCAAAGACCGTTTAAGCTGCAGTTTGAATATCGACAACCTTGCTTGTATTTCGAAACAAAAATTGGTTTATTATAACTTGCTACCAACATAAATTTCAACTACTGAGTTAAAGTCAGGGTTGAAACACAAAATGTCATGACCCAGTAATTTCCTTCATATGTTGACTTCTAAAGGATTCATGCACTGTGCGAAAATTATTTGGTTGTAGGTATCATCACAGTGTTGTTTTTGAATGGTTGTCGCTGCTGTCTAAATGACTATTGAAGATAAGTAGTAGTACCGACATAATTGATAGTTGGGATGCTGTTTTAGTTGTCACATTAACTGTTGTTAATGTGTTCGAACGGTAGTGAATACTAAGTTCTTATACAATGTAGTGTGTTACTTCTACAGTGCAAAGTGTTTAGTCTACAATACAGTATGATCATTCTTCATGAGATTATTTTATTTCAGTAACACAACATACACAATATGAGCAGCATACTTTCAAAACCAGACATGTCCATCATATCGAGTTGTAGAGAAAAGCGAAAAAACTCATATTTTATAATAGTTACTATGAAAAAACAAGGCATTTTAAATAGACCATTAATCTAGTTTATTGTGTCTGAAATTATTCTTATGTTTAGTTCTCATAGTCTACTTATAAAAGGTGTTGAACTCATTTTAGGATTTTAGGACATGTCTGGTTTTGAATGTTTGCTACTCATATTTGGACTATAGTAACCTAACCGTAAGTAAATATATCAACCTATGTTGCTTTATCAGAGCGGTAAATTTTTGTTGAATCAATTAAATGTCACTGTCGTCCAAACTCAATCGCTGTTCGTAAACAAAAACAATTTAAGTTTCAAAAACAATATCACTGAATGAGTTCCCTCAATAATGAGCAGGGTGAGCTGAACTCTAGTTTTGTACTCGTCCCAGCGCAGCAGTGGGACCATACAGGAAAACATGTCGGAAAGAGGAGAGTGGATAGTGTTGATCGTGAAGACAGTTCTAGATCGACATTCAGCGATGGCCATCACACCTCTCCTGGGAACAATCACCTCTTGGCTGTTGCGACTGCAGAGATCGAAGGCATCAGGAGAGAGGGGAAGTACGATGTGGAAGGGGAAAGCAATAGGAGAAGGGGAAGTAGGCAGTGGAGGGGAAGGTAGCTGGAGAGAGGGAAATAGTCAGGAGAGAAGTGACCACAGGCTAACACCGGAGTTGACCTCGTAATGGAAATGCGCCTGCAGACGTCGTCACCCTTAATGGATCCCTGAGGGGCTAGCGTACCACAGCATGCCGTCAAAGTACCCCACCCCTCCCCGGAACATGCGATATCGTTGAGCCACCCGCCCTCGCTTGCAATGCATAACACGAGGGCGAATATCTTAAAGTTTTGTCCGTAAATAGTAGCACAGTTCAGGACAATCTGTTACGAATAATACCAGATAGTTTGTGATCTTGGGAGAAAACTATGTATCTACCTCAAGCTAACAGATAACAGTACGTTACATGTATTAATTTAAGATTTACGCTCTACGAAAATAACACAGCGGAGATAAACATTTATTTTCTCGGCGAAAAAAACTGTTCACATTACTGCAACTGAAAATACATACATAATTCAGGAACATCAGTATGCAAAACATATAAAATGAGAACGTTTACGCTAACAGACACGTAATAACATTAATCTATTCTTTATTTTCACTTTATGCAACAAGTTTTTTTTATTATTATTTTTCTCGATGATATCAGCGTAGAGCTGCCTGGTATAATATCTACATTATGTGATTAAGTTACTCTCATTTTATATTTTCGAATGAAAACCGACTCATGATGTCAAAAATATTTGGAATTCCGGTACCAGCAGTCCTCAGTTAAACATGTTATATTATAACATTTTAATATGAAAACGTATCGCGCAACTAGTTGCTTACTTAATTACATCTATGTCAATTTACGTCTTACACTGTGTGCTCTTGAATTTAGCAAATTAACAAGAATTACACATATTTAATTTACACACTGTTGTAAAACTATTATTTTAGTAGGTTTTACACATGATTTATTGTGTAAGGGTGGCTGTAGCCAGAGGTGGACACTTAATACTGAAACTAGTTAAGTGTTTAAGTTAAGGGTTAGGGTTACGGTTAAATGAATTATGTTAGTTTAATTATGGTGGCTTTACTCTGCATAAGTTAGTTACAAATACTACACGGTTGTACTACATAATTTAGGTTGGAGGGGAGCGGCTGTTTAAATAATTATGTTGGTCTACTCTATGATGGGTGACCCTTTGGACACCTTAGACCTCACCGTTAGCGTGATGCCGGAAGCTGATGATGATTGTGTCGGCTATCGACGGACGGCGGCACGTCGTGGGTCTCGACCCAGGATCGTCCTGGCGAGGTGGTGACGGCTGGAAGGCTTGAAGGAGACAGACCCAGATTTTCGTAGCGGCAAATCTGTAGATGAAGCAGCGTTTATATTAACAACATTTACACTGAAATCCCTATACGAGAAACAGAATGTGGTAGGTCTATTTGTGATCTGACCAAAGCGTTTGACTGCGTTGATCACAACATACTCCTGGACATACACTCTTACTATGACATCCAAGGTACTGAATTGCAATAGTTTACATCTAACTTGTCTTCACAGAGACATCAACGAGTAGCGATGAGAGGCCCAGATAACAATGAAAGATGTAAACAGGTATGACGTTCCTCAAGGGGCTATTCTTGGCCCGTTGCTCTTTATCGTGTGTATAAACGACCGGCCTCCTTACATCTCTGGTAAAGCCAACACAGTACTCTTTGCTGACGATACTACCATATTATTCACTCAAACCAACAGACACTAGCTAATAATATCATTGAGACCCTTGTAAAGTTAAAAGTATGCTTTGAAGCAAACTGACTAACACTTAACCTTGAAAAACAACCTTTCTAAAATTTTATACTAAAAATGTGCATAATTGTGACTTGCAAGTTCATTATGGTGGTACAGTCATATCAATACGAATTCCCAGGTCTTCATTTAGACAGCTTTTTTGAATGGAAACAAACCTATAGATAGCATCATACCTAATCTAAATACAGCTTGTTTTTCGTTACGTACTTTGGCAAATCTTATGACCTCAAAATCACTTAAGAAAATATACTGTGCCTACTTCCACTCAGTCACGTCATTTGGTATAGTTTTCTGGGCATCATATTCTCACAGCAAGCACATCTTCTGGATACAGGAAAGAGCTATCATGATCATGGCTAGAGCCAAAATACTCGAATCCTGCAGACCTCTCTTCAAAAAATTAAATATTCTTACCTTTCCCCGTCAGTATGTTTACTCCGTAGTTAAATTTTGTAGTAAAAAACTTAGACTCTTTCGCTAAAAGCTCAGATGTCCACACATTCAACACCAGAAATAAAAATAACCTCCACCTGCCATTTAACAGAGTAAAACCAGAAGGGTACTTATTTCACAGGCATTAAACTGTTCAAGTACCGGATGGTCTGAAAGAGTTAAGCCAACAAAATGGTAAACAATTCAATCATCACCTCAATATATTCCTGTTATCTCACACATTCTACTCAGTGAATGGAATTCTTATGTGTTGATTGTTTTTGCTATATTATATTTCCATATAAATATTGTAGACAATTTTTCCTTACGTATGTACATAGTCTGGGTGTCTGAACAGCTGATACTGATGACAGGTGTGAATGCAAATTTTAAATTTTCAGTGTTATACTAAGTTTGTTATGTAGTATTGACATTATATATATTTTATCTTGTAAATTGCTTAGCAATAGCAGAATGTTTACAATTTTCATTGTGTACATGTCATGTCAAGTACGACCTAACAGTGTGCAAACCGTCTAATTAATCATAGTTGAATACACGTTAACTTAAATCTAAAAATTTGATTGTATTGACTACGTAGGCATATACACAAATGTTTGTCAAATACTATGTTTACTAATTGCATATGTGTAAGTATGAGGTATGTGTATGTATTTACGTATATAGTTTGTATCTGATATTGTATCTGTAATGTAGTCCTAACAGATTCAGTATGTTTTGTCATTTCTTGTATTTATGTATGGGTTCTATTTGTAAATACTTGACTTGTTCCATATCCAAGAGCCCTTGCGGTTTTCATAGGATCTACGGAATGTAAATAAATAAATAAAAATATTTCACAACATCCGAACTGCCTTGTGCACCGTCAAATTGCGTAGCGAACCGAAAAAATCGGTTCAGTTGAGTATTTGAATTAGGTTTGTAGTTGGAAATACTTATAACTTGTGGCTACGAACACTGCCTACATAAATCTTTAAAATAATACAGTATAATATATACATTAGCCGTCCGTATATTGCAGATTTTAAGGCCGTGCCACAATGAAAAGTTCCATCTGCTGGTGACTTGCCGCTCGCTTTGCCGCTACGGTGACCGGCCGGTTTTCTCCTCTTTGTATGCCACAATGAATGCCGGTGCCTGCCGCTGGGGTACAGTTCATTCTGAGCACAATTGGCGGCAGAGCAGTCGCTTACTCTTGTTTGTTTACATGTTTTCCTCCGCGCGCTGTTACGGTATTGGCTCTCGTTTTGTGACGTACATCAGTCAACCAATAGCAATTACCTTGCCGCTCCCAGCCGGTGTTGGCCGGTGAGTGCCGCCCCTGCCTTTGCCAAAAAAGTTCAATTTCGCCTGGAATTGGCGGCACAGCACTGCACAGCACAGCACTACGGCAAGCAGAACGGCAGTGACGTCATGGTCACGTGGGCCAATCAGATAGCCAGAATCACACCAGCACGGCACGGCACTGCAAGGCACGGCAGTTAAAAGTTCATTGTGGCAGTGGCTTAACGCTTCAAAACTTATTATGTTAAAGTCCACTTACAAGTTTATTTGTGCAATATCTGTTTCAATGTTAAGTTAATCTTATATTTGGTTGTGCGTATCGCTATATTTATGTCTCAGAGTATTTTCGGTTAGTGATCTGCAATTTTTTCTATTTTAATTGAAATTAGTTTGAACATTATCCATTTGTATCGAATATTAAGTACATGATGTAATTTATGTTTGTATCGTCGCCCTAAGAATGTGTATTCCTTGAACAATAGAGAATTGAGAAGTTTTTCTATCATGCATGCTAGGAGATTTAGCTAGTTAGGTTTTTAAGGGGAGTCATCTGTGAGACACCGGACGTGGTGGGTGTGGATCGTTGGTGTGTTGTTGTTGTGACACAGGCAGCCAGAGACGTCGTCCTGTTCATCCACCTACAAAAGGAAGGACATAAACCGAGATTCGTCTCGCCTCCCTGGAGGCAGTGATCCACGTCAGAGCCTATATCTGGAAGAAGAATTTGGTATCGTAAAGCTCCTAGTTACTGATGTAGGGCCAGCCAGCACTGCGTCCATAGTGTTTCAAAACTAGAACTTTTATGATCTTTGAAAGAACTGTGCAATGGGAGTGCATGACTGGATTCAGTTTCTTGGACGTACTCCATTGCAAATTGAATGACTGTCAAAGAAAACTAAACAAATAAAAGAAAACCATAAAATAAGCAGAGTATGCTTTAGTCGGCAAGATACATACACAACAAGAAATTCCAGAATGGAATCGGGTCGAATAGAAACAAGGACAAACAGATAATAAATGAAAATAATAAACAAATAAAATAAAAAACCAAGTAACATGCGACACAACGATGAGATGAAACAAAAACCACAGCAAATATCAGACACGAACAGAAAAATAACAAAAAGTCTCAACAAATAGACGAGACAAAACGCAACAGATAACAGACATATACAGAAAAGACAAATGACACAACGAAGAGACGAAACAAGACACAGTAGTTTTCCAGACAGATAGTGTTACGACGTTTCGGGAACTGGAATCTGTTCTCGTCACCTGGTAGACACACAGGGTTCAGGAATACGAGTGCGACTGAACTTTTATGTCACGCATTGAGAAGATAATCCGGAATTGGTTAACTTATACTTTGATTTTAGTGTTTAAGAACGGGTAGTGCTGCAGCCTGGCTCTTCAACAGAAGGCATTTGGTAGTTAGGTGGTAGAAGGCTTCTGTAACTATAAGTAATTTGTATCTTCGCACTCCTCTCTTGTCTACGACTTGTACGAATTTTGTGTATCCTACTTTAATTCTGGTTGTCAATTTAATTCCACTTCTAGCCGCCAAATTGATTCCACTCCTAGCCATTTCTTTGTTACGAAATTTTCGTTTACTTCACATGTAAAATCAAAAGTCTAACTCGCAAAACTTGTTCTCAATTGATGTTTTTCCCTGAGATATTCTATTCATTAAATCTGTTTTTGTCTTATGTCTGTGATTTATTTTGGGTCTCATGTTATATTAATATATTAGTGTGGATTTATATGTTAAATTTTATTTTGAGCCAGCCTGTACTTCCATAAGTCTTTGCGGAAAGAGTATGATGGTCTTGTTAAATTTCTTTGTCCCTCCACACTACCATTCATTATTTCTCAATAATTGTAAATGTAGTACGTAGGGGTTAGTTTTCACACTATTCCTGACGAACAATTAAAATAATAAATTCCTCATAAACCTATAAAATAGCCTCACAACAGTTCATTGCTAATATTTAGCTACAATGAAACGTGTACTTTAATTTCCACATGGCAATTTGGTTATATATATATATATATATATATATATATATATATATATATATATATATATTTTT
>PNEQ01130144.1:0-20102 GCA_003012365.1 Medauroidea extradentata | reverse complement strand
CAGCACTTTTTATTTTATTTTTCTTAAATTTTTGATGTGCGAAGGAAATTAGACAAAGAAAGTAAATATTTTAATATGCTATGCACATGATTGAATTATTTCTTAAAAAAGAACATTATGATATACATGATACACTGGTATACATTTGTACAACAATTCCAGCTTTGTTATTTTTTCTGCTACCACATCTAAGACGTCCTAGTCATGAAATATTATACATTTTCGCGTGGTACTGCAATATAAATAATTTTAACCGGACGAGTGTTTTTCGAGATTACGTGTCACTCTAAATGACGAACCACGCTTTAACTGAAGGATGGGAAGTGAGGGGTAACTGCACCAAAATATTTAACCTGATAACCATTTGTCACAACTACCACGCACTGGCCACGGCAAATGTGAGACTAGTGTTTACACAGTTGCCATTAATTTCACTTCACTACATGGTTTTTTATGCTGCAGAGGAAATCAATATAACTGAAAGGAAGACGGAGCTTGCTCTAACTTGCTACGTTATAAAGACCATTGGCAACCCTGTGGCGATGGAGAGAATGGCAGATGAGGGAGAGAGAGAGAGGGAGTGACAAAGCAGGAACAAAGCAGGTCAAGAAACAATGATAAAATTTGTTGTCCTTCGTAAAAATCAAGCATTAGAGAAAGTGAGCGAATTCTTTCGTTTTGAGAATTAATTAAAAACAAAGAAGTTATGAACAAATTCTAACAGCTAATTTCCCAGCGTACTCGGAGTCGTGTATGTGTAAATAGTGACGAGGTTACTTAACCTAAAGGTAAACATGCCTGTTGTTCTCGTTTGAATAGTAGAATTTACTTGAAGTTCAATGAAGTGCGGTACAAAAATAATCTGATAACTAACCGAAACTACATTTATATTCTTTGTGGTCATTCTTTAAATAATTCCATCATTATGTTTTGTCATTTGTATGCTGTGTTACGATTTCGTCCAAAAGATGTTTTGCATATTAGGTGTCTTTACCAAGCAATTTGCGAAAAAATCTTAAAACAATAATAACATGGAAAGTGGACTAAAACCGTAGAAGGTAAATTTCTTACCTCGGCTTGTGATGATTGACATAATTTGTCGTTACTAGTCAAGTTTTAAGTTACCCACAAGTTGTTGCAGAATGCTAAGTGCAAACATGTCAGCACTACATAACAAGTGCAGAAAGACAGTTATTAAAGGTGTAAAAACTGCATGAGAAATAGAATAAGAAAATTTTCAATTTTACAATTTTTACGGTAGGACTAATGTAATATGTTGCTTAGCCCTTCTCCCAGAGGATATTTTGTAGTTACGATTTAATTTTAAGAACATATGACAGTAGGCAAGACAATCAAGGTTGGAGAAATTGTGGGATAGGCACATTGAATATCATGGGATAGGGAACAAATATTTTTGGCAGGGGTTCAGAAAATGGTAATCAGGAGCATTGGCAATTATAGGGCAGAGACAGTGAAAATTCTTGGTTAGGACTGTTTAAAATGTGAGGCAGGGCCGTTAAAGTGAATCATGGGGCAGATGTACTGAAAATTGTAGGGTAGGGATAGAGAAAATTGTAGGGTAGCACAATTAAAAATGTGTAGCAGAGATGAAATAAATAAATAATCAAAATTGTGCTACCGTACGGTGGTGAGATAACTCATTCCCACCTATCTAGAAAATCCTCTTCAAAACATCCCTGAACCTACCAGCCCCCTTCGCCGTCACCAAGTCATCCTGCAAAACGTTCCACTCCCTCACAAACCTAACAAGCATAAACGGCTTACCCTGCTCTGTTCTCCCCCATGCTCGCTCAATCTTCTTGCTGTTGTTTCCTCTCCCTCTATACCCTCCCCACCCTCCCTTTCCAATCTGATTTCTGTACATCCTGACCAGTCTTTCAACTCGCCTCCTGTCCTTTTAAATGTACCTCATCCCATTGCCTTCATCATCACAGATGGGAGATGGCCTATAACTAACTTCCTCCTCTCCATCCTACCCCTGTCTTCTACTCCTACCCATCACCCTCTGGCTGCCCTTCTTTGCGCCTTTTCCATTTCCTGCAATTCAACTTCCACACTGCATCGGCATACTCCAACATTGGCCGTACCATTCTGCATTATGCCTTTTCCTTCACCTCAGAGTTAGCCCCATTCAGTACCCTTCCCAGCAAACCTAAAGCTCTTCTACCCTTCGTAACCCCCCTCCCACCTGTTTTGTCCACCTAAGGTCACTTTGCAGCACAACTCCTAGATACTTATATTGTGTGGCATCCTCTATCTCTTGTCCATAATATCTATAAATGACTCTGCTTATCACTCTCTTTCTAGTAAACCCAACTAACTTAGTCTTACGAACATTGACCTTCACCTTGTTTTCTACAGTCCAAAAACACATCCTGTCAATGTCTTCCTGCAAGTTGACTCCATTGCTTACCACAGAGTATAAAATACAGTCATCTGCAAACAATCTTATTTGGCCACTAATCCCAATACCCATATCAATTGCCATATTGGTGAACAATACCGGATTGAACACACTTCCCTGTGGTACCCCTGACGACACCTCGCCTTCTGCTGATAATGACTCCCCCACTATCATCCTCTACCTCCGTCCTTGGAGGAAGTCTCCTAATCCATTTCCCAACCAATTGTCTTTTAGTAGTTCATTCAGTTTTATAATTAAATATAGTGGAGTACCTTGTCGAAATACTTTTCAAAATAAATGAAACAGGCATCAATCTGCTTCCCTTCGTCCACTGCCAGCACTAAATGCTCTGAGAACCCTTCTAGCTGAGTCTCACAAGAAAAACCTTTTCTGAAACCGTGTTGGTATACTAGGAGCCAATTCTTCTCATCCATAACTGTAACTATATACTTAACCACCATTATCTCCATTACCTTGAAACTCACTGGCCTGTAGCTACCAGACCTTCCCTTATCCTCCCTTGCTTGAGCATTGGGACCACCAGAGCTTTCCTTCATTCTTGGGGCACTTTTCCCTCCTCCGATGACCTACCAAACAACACTTTCAGATATCTAGCCAACTCTCTCCCACCAAACTTAAGAGCATCGTTTCCTACTTCATCTGGTCCCGCTGCCTTACTGCTTTTCAACACCTTAATCACCATTTCAATTTCCTGCTCCCCATACTAAACTTCCTGTATAATTCTATGACGCTATTAGTCTCACTATTCCAGTTCTCCTTTGCTTCAAACACTGACAAGCACTGAGCCAGCAGCATATCAGCTTTCTCTCTGTCATTTGTCGTAGTTTACCCATTCATATTTGACAATGTTGGGATCATCTCCCCCAACCAACCCCCTCTTCTTCTTCAGACATTAAAAAATATCATGATGTACTGGTACAGAACATTTTAGGGCATAGGCCTAAGCACATACTTGTACAGTAGGGGCACAGGAAATGATAGGAAGAAACATTAAACATTATGGGGCAAAGATAAACAAAATTGTAGGGTAGGTATACTGGATATGTTAAGCAAGAATAGTAAACATCACGGAACAGTTGTACAGAAAATTGTAGGGTAGGGTACAGTTGTTGGATAAGGGTATAGTAAATTGTAGGGTAGGGCCACTAAAAAAATGCAGGGGTAGGGTCATGGGAGAGGTACAGAAACTTTTAGGGTAATCACAAAAATTTGTAGGATAGTTACATTTAAAAATGTATGGCAGTGACACTAAATTCATGGGGCAGTGGTAGGTGCACTCAAAACTGTGAGACAGGAACATAAAATCATGGAGCAAGGAAGGGGGAATTATACATTTTAAGACAGAAGCACTAACAATTGAAGGTCAGATACACCGAATATTGTAGTGTAAAGTCACTGAAAATTGTATGGCAGAGGAAGTTGATATTTTAGGTCAGAGGCACTGAAAATTGTAGGGCAAACTCTAAAAATCATCTGACAGGGGCATTAAACACGGTAGGTCAAAAACTCTTTTTTTAGCACAGATATTAAATTTGAGCCCTGCTAGCATACCTACAAGACTGAGACGTTACATTAAATAAATAAGCCACCCCTAATGTTCGTCAGCAGCAGCAGCATTTGTATAGGCTTCTATCTTAATAGTCTCTGCCTAACTTCACCTATTGTGATAGTAAATTATTTTGTGGATTCCTACAAAAATGCGCGAGTTCAATTTTAATATAAATTATATGTTGTAACATTTTCCGCCCTTACAATATTATTTCTTAAGGAAGCATACTATACTAGTCGTAAAGCCCAGCACAAATGTATTTTCCCGCTACGTGTAATAAATTATTTCGACTCCGACGATATAATTTTATGCGAGAAGACCTGCCACACTCTTGTTTGACATTATTAAGGTCTAAACGAAAGTATTAGTATTTTTTTGACGTAATTACAAAAATAGGTCGGGTTGACAAATTGTGTTTTCAGTGTTTAACTTTAAAAACAAACATTTGTTTGGAATCAGCACCATCGTGTGACGTCACAACTAATGGTATTCATTAGCGCATCAAAACTTTTCGAAAATACGCCATTGTCTGAGCTCGTTTCCCTCTACCAAAATCCCCGCATATACTCACAGCCTCTACACCCATACGCCTGGGCCAAGCCGGCGTATTAGTGACCGAAGGGACAAAAAGGTAAGAAAGAGAAACACCCTGGTTGTCAAGATAGTACACTAAATACCACAGTATATGTCTGCTTTAAATTACGTAGAATAATAAGGAATAACTTTTTAAATTTTAAACTTTTATTTAGGGAACGCCTGGCGTATCATCGACTAATGACGCTACGCCACTGACAGGTGCGCAGTTGGCAAGAAGACTTGGCAGTTTGCCCCTAGAGGCTAGGATGAGGCGTGATGCGCGCGCTGTCTCGTCCTTACTGCTTCAGAACTTCTAGCTCTCGGACGCACAAAATACGTTCAATCATACGACCACCTTAACGTTGAAGTGACATCTGTTTGGGCAGCAAATTGCGTAGAATAATGCCGCATATCTTACTTAGCTGCATGATGCACCGTGGGTTTTGCTATGTCCCTATTATTCAATCACATTTACTCCATTTAATACACCAGAAGTAGGTCCTACACGGATTTTTGCTTAACAATAGATTTATAATGCTTGACTACGTAAACCGCAGCATTCTGACAAAATATGTTGACTTTTCCCAAATAGGAATAGGCATATAATTTATTTCTGCGACGGTGTCCAGAAATTATCAGCAAATTTTCCTCGATCACTACGGACCTTGAAATTATTTAATAAGCGGTTTAGTTTTTTTTTTTCAAATTCGTAGAATTCCTCACATTCTGCATATTGAAAAAAGTAAATAACTTTCCATTTTTTTATTCCATTCAATTAAATCCATGGCGCACACACGTTTTGAAATTTACATTTAAAATTAAGTAAATTTTTTAAATTAGAATAATATATTTAAAATTTTAGTTTTTGAATAGTAATAGGTATGAAATATTTACTTCATTAGCTATAGGCTTACTAACATAACTTACGAACATTCCAATTGCATGAAAACTTTCAAATTCAAACTGGAGCACAATCAAATCCAGCCTGAGAAAATATTGCTTAATAAATAATATTCCCGATTAAAAATCAAGGCGTAAAAAAGCAAGGAAGTGAACAATTATGTTTTAATGTAGAATTTTAAGCCTAGTGTTACTGATACAATCTACAATAACAGTAGTGTAGATCATTTTATGTGATCTCCATATATATAAAAATTAACGTTGACTGACAGACATATCATCAAATTGCAGCCTAAACCTCTGGACCTAGAATCGTGAACTTTTGATGGGGGCTCCCCTCAGGTCGTAGGCGAGCACTAAGAAGAGATTTTTCGAAATTCGACCTCTAAGGGAGTGAAAAGGGATGAAATGTGTTTCCGCAGAAACGTCGATAGAGCTCGAACCTGACAGCCTATCATTATGAGTTTTAATTTAATAAGACACTTATAAAAATGCATACTAGTCAATTTAAGGATTTTTCGAAATTCAACATTTAAGGGGGTGAAAAGACCTTAAATGCGTTTCCGATTAACCATCGGTATATATTGAACCATTCGGGATAGAGAGTTAGTATTCACTTCAAAATGTTGCTTACGTAAATACCCAAAAAGTAGTTTTAGGATTTTTAGAAATTCATACCCGAAAAAGTAAAAACGGGCAAAATGTGTTTTCAATTATTCATCTACATCACTGAAACACAATTTACAATCGT
Source organism: Medauroidea extradentata (assembly GCA_003012365.1). Lineage (NCBI taxonomy): Eukaryota > Metazoa > Arthropoda > Insecta > Phasmatodea > Phasmatidae > Medauroidea > Medauroidea extradentata. The sequence continues at coordinate 13,880 of PNEQ01130144.1, read as the reverse complement.
TGTGATTTTTACTTCAATTGGTTACGTATACAAATGTGTATTATAGGACTCCAAGCCGTTTAGAAATTCTTTAATTAAGGGGGTGAAAATATTCCTCCATATCTATCGAACCAATCGAGATATCGAAGTGCTCTTTGCTTTAGAATGGTGTGTTTAAAATATTCCAAAAACTATTAAAATATATCTTCCTAATTCGGCTCCTAAGAGGTTAAAAAAAGGTTAAAATATGTTTTCGATTCACGATCGATGAATATCGATCCCATTGATTTTTATGTAGCACGTGATTTTTGTAAAACAACGATGCTTACTCAAATAACTGAATAGCAGTTTCAAGAATTTTCGAAATTAGCTGCCTAAGGAGGTGAAAATGGGTGAAAATTGGAGAAATGTGTCTTCAATTAATCGTCGATATATCTTGATCCCAGTGGGCTATTGTCATGTCTTTCACGTTCATAAGACACCGATAAAGTATTCTACAGCGTAATTTAAAGTTTTTTTTTTTTTTGGAATTCACTCTCTTAGGAGGTGAAAAGTCCTGTAATGTGTTTTACATTAATCCTCGATATCTATCGAACTCGTCGAGGTATACAGTTAATTTTTGCTTCAGGATGATGAATACAGAAATGATTGCAAAACGGTTTTAAGATTTTTCGAAATTCGATTTCTCAGTACTTAGCAGGAGTCATAATGCATTTTTTTTATGAATGATCGATTTTGATTCGACTGAACGGGCTACCATCGCGATTTGCACTTCAATTGGATACTTATACGAATGTATAAGGTGTCAGATAAAAATATTTCGAAATTCGACACCCAAAAGGATGAAACTGCTCAAATTCTGTTTCCCATCAACCCACGATATCTAACCAGCAGAGATATTGAGGTGTTGTACGAGTCAGAGTGTTGCTTAGGTAAGTATTCAAAAGGTATGTACATTTTTTAATTTATAAGATAACATGTTTATTAGGAACAAAACAAAGTTTGTAAACTTTCAAGTCAGATGATCCGAAAATCAAGTACGACCAGCGATAAATAAATTATATAGTAGTTCCACTCTACAATAACCCATCGAGACGTGGTGTTGTGCAACCTCTATAAGTCCAGGACATGAATATTATATTTTTTATATTAAATTTGTTTACATTAATTATTTCGACGTTACGTGACGCAGTTGTTTGTAGCTCAGGTCTACACTCCGGGAAGTTCTGGGCTCGAATTCAGTTAAAAACTGTGTGCGAACGTTTAATTTTGACACACAAAAATTGCAAGGCAAATCGGGTTAGTGCAGATCGCATGTAGTAGTTTAAAAGGGGTAAAATGGATTATGCAATTCACTTTACACTTAGGTTCCTCCACAACATCAGCTCACATATATTATCTCACTAATTTCAAGGCTGGGGCACCAAATACGTTTCCGCGAAACCGTTTCCCTCCAAAACTTTCTAATAGCTGTAAACAAAAGTTAATATTTTGAAGACATGTAATTGAGGCCATCGGCACTAATGGTTGTGCACACGGTAAATCAGACTTTTTCGTTCGATTGACCTCTTTCATTTAAGAGTCTATCACTACCCCACACCGTCAATTTTACAGTGCTATTAATAAAGGCCGAGGTAAAGTCGCTATTATTGGCAGGGACAAACTTAAGACTGATTTTTGCGTGGACAGCTATAGCTACTTATCCTGCTGCAGAGTTAGCTCATTCCAACACTAGATGAATGAAGTGCCAACCTGGTGTACAAAGATGTTATTCAATTAAAGAAAATATTATAGGTTTTGAATAATACTCGCGCGCAAAGACGCGGGGGACTGTTAGTACCGTATAATATAGTATAATATAACATAATATAATATAAAATAATATATTATTACATTATATAACATATTATTATATAATATATTATATTATTATATAATATAGTATAAAATAATATAACATTATATTATAATATATAATATAATATAACGTAGTATACTATAATGTAATTTAATGTAATAAAGTATAATACAATATGTAAAACAGTGTATTATAATAGATTAACACACATTATATTATCATAATACCATATAAAAATGTACCTTTATCAGTTAATTTTCAGTTTACAGCAAGTAGCTTTAAATTCTGAAATCTTATCTCTCTTGTATAACATTAAAAAATCAATCGATAAATGTATAACGTAGCCAAATCATGTTATATTATTTAAAATTCTAAAACATTTTTATGGAAGGAAAGATAGAGTATTTGAGTTTATAGTTGTTTCTGTGGAGTAAGTAAGTTGCTACTTGCTTACCACTTTAATATCATCGTGCTCGAAGCCTATAGATTTCCCCTTCTCATTCGTTTGTAACGGGAAGTATGAAAATTAACAACGGAATTCGATGGTAAGAAAATGTTTCGAGTATTGTTAGAGTTACCGTCAATTATTGTTTTTAGGACAATTACTTTAATTATTGTTTACAGTATTGTGGTGTACAAGTTACATATGAGAACAGAGTTTTCTGATTATATTTACATACATTATTATAATTATTATTATTTGTGGACACAATTGAGTGTGGAAAAAAACTTGGACGTAGCCAACTTATTTTAGAGATCTTCCAGCGTAATACATATTTTTTTGTTACTTGTGTACCACATTTGGAAAAAAATAAACATAATAGGATCGTAATAATTTTTTAAGCATTTTTCATTGCAAAAGAGAAAGATAGAGAGGTACTCAGTAAGTCGCAACATTTTTGGCAATGTTTAAGGATCGTATCTCGTTATGGTAACGAATGCAACTATATATATTGTAAGGTAAATACGTAACCGATCTCGCTAACAGCACCTCTTAGGTTAGAGAGATAAGACAAATATGTCAACCTTTCCATCAGGTTAAATCTAACTTAAAGTAGATCTAACCTTAAATTGTCTCCCATAATTACATGATGTTTCTTTAAACACGTTTAGGCAACGAGGAAACAAGTTAAGTAGTCTATGTATCTGTTCTACGACAACTACTAACTTGGACGAATAGCATAAATATAAAGCTGTAACCCAAAGCACGGGCAATTCCATGTGTATGCCAAGAAACAAGAACATACACTTAATGGAACATACAAATTAGTAAAATTCATACAGTGAACGCTCCCCTGCCAGAAAAAACATCTTGGACTTAATCGGAATTCAAAGCCAAAACCTATATTTTCTTTGTGCTTTAATGACCTCGGTTTTTTAAATAAAATCTGACTAGAACAGTGGAAAAATTAAAGTAAGCAAGAAACCTGGAAGATTATGATGCAATCCCTTACCGTTATTCTGAAATATCTGAAGGCAAAATGTACACCACAAGTATCACCGGGGAAAAGAAACTGGTTCCAATTAAAGTCGCACAGAAGTTATACTCTATACATCTTCATTAAAAATTTTAATCAACCTTCGTTGGAAAACATTCGTACGCCAGGGTAAATAAACTCAAGTCAAAGGCAAAATGAAAAATTTTTTGTGACTTCGCAGGAGGATGTCGCAGACACGCGACTTCAAAAGCAAAGAATGCGATGAAGAAGGGACGAAGGGATGCTGGGTCGATCGTCAAGAGATATGAACCGTGAGGTTTGCTGAAAACAAGCGCCCCGCAATCCTCCTGCAAGGCAGTCGCTGTCATTAATCATCTCCACCCCTCTCCCCTTTCAAACCCACTCTCCACCACAGTCTGCGACCCTGCAGATTACAGCCTCGTGTATCATTAGTTATTAGCTGGCATTGAAGCCGTGAAATGACATCGTTAGCCCCCTCGCTTGTCACGTGACTCTCGACACGCTACGCCTCCGCGGCTTCGGGTGCGGTCGGTAATGATCGTGTAATGGGACACGCCCCCTCTACTCCCGCCGTAACCCTGCGACACCACGAGTTGGAAACCCGCAAGTAACCTCTCCTCTGCTGTCTTTTTTTTTTCTATTCTTCAGTTTCACATTATCATCAATAGTTAAAACAATAATTTTACTAGAAACTAACCCAAATAATTCCAGCCACGCTGGCTACGTTACAGTTAAATTAAACGCGTTTTCAAAATGTTTACATACATTATTGTTTTATTTGTAATATTTTCGATATTGTTTATGACGAATTTTAATTTATCATGGTATACAGATTTTATTAATAACTACAGTCAATACGATTTAGTAAACAAATAATCATTTAACTACAATTATGTATCTTTGATAATACTGCACTGACTCATGACAAATTTAGTACATATGTAAAAAACTAAGAGTGAATAGTTACAGATTTGATTCAAACAGCTAAAAAGTTATTTCGGAAATGTAGGTTTTGAAATTATTTTATATCAGATTGCAACTTATGTACTTTACCGTAAATATATTCAAGAATTCTTGGTAATCAAACAGCAATAAATACACGCCGACTAAAATCCAAGTTAGTTCGTAAGTTTCTTACCGTTTTTTTTCAATTTCAGACAAAATCGTGACATATCCTACGTTATACTTACTATACGTTACACATATGCTCCGAAAATATATACAATGAAATTATAATTTACTGGGTTGTAACCATAGAACACATTTTACAACCGACTTACTCTTAACTTTAAATCTGTGAAATAAGTGCTAATGTCTTTTGAGAAAATATTCTCATTTACACGTACACTCACTCACACACACACACACACACGCACACACACACATATATATATATGCATGAATATTTATCGACCCTATATGTACGAAGATAGTTAATTTTTTTTTTTTGCAAAATTACTTATGTGTTAAATTTTACGTTTCTGTAGATTTAATATAATTATATGTTCAATTTGGGTTTAATACAGTTTAAGAAAGCATCTCGCACGGTGCTTTACAGTGTTGCTCAAATTCGCTAACAGTAAGAAAATGACTGATTAATTGAAACATAGGCTATACTGTTTCTATACAAAAAAGAAGAGCGTAGGTTATTAAAAGAAACACAACAATAGTTATCCACTTGGTTTCATGTCAGGAAATATTTCTGCTAAATAATTACACATTTGAGCAAAAAAGGCATGTCCGGTTTTATTTAGGAAAATTTTTTTGCTCCTTTCAATTGAGTGCACACATGGCTAAATAAATACAAACAAAAATAATTTTCCTTAATCGAAATGGTCAGTATTTTGAGGTATATGTCTACTCAGCAAAATGGTTGCATATGGGAGGACAAATTTATGTAAAAAAATCTACGATTTATTTTCACGCTCACATTCTCAAAAATACGTTTGATAATCGTTCGGAGAAACTATATATGTAATCCAATTCTCATTTCGGATGTTAGTAAAAAAATACTTACGTTGAAGTAACACATAATTATGAAAACTTAATATCCAAAAACGCAAATATGATTCTTCCTGAACAATTATAGATTAAAATAATAAATGAAAGAGAAAGAAATGAAAACAGAAATAAATGGCACGAGAGAGAGAGAAGATAGAAAGAGATGAAAGAGAGAGAGAGAAGATAGAGAGAGAGCGAGAGGTAACAAGAGAGACCAAGACACAGAGAACAAAAGACTAAGATACAGATAGCAAGATAGAAAGCAATAGGGAGAGGGAGCAAGGCACAGCAAGACAGAGAATGAAAATAGGAGAGATATGACATGAGGAAAGGAAGGGATATAAGTTACGAGTTCCAGTTTCTCACGGCTATACGGCCGCCCTCGACTGAAATCATCAAGCGTCTGAGCTGGTCCAATGAAGCATCTCTCGCCGTCTCATCGCTAAGAGCATAGCGTAGTCTAGTTCACAACGTTGAAAAGGTCTGGTGTTTTTCCAGTCCATTCGACGCGCGCCGTGAAGAAAGAGCGCACTAAACCATTCGCAACTGCAGCACGGTTCGTTACTTACCGTCCGCCTTCCGAGGATGACGATCCGCTAGCGGATTAGCCCTACGTCTTCCGTCGGGACTTGATCTGCTCCCCATTCCCCTCTCGAGGAGTCTGTGCACGAGCGTTCTTTGAGTGGAGCTCCTGATTTCTTACACTGTTAAAAACTTAAGCACCGTCTACAAAGCGCTTAAAATGCGTTGCAGTGTGTTCGTAAACAGGTTTTTTTACGAAACTATTTCACATGCGCCCATTGTGCCAACGTTCGAAAAGAAAACACACTTCGAACAACGTCGTAACGTCATTCTTAAGACACCATGCTCATTAAAATACCTTTTCCAAGTCTTCCAGCGTTGGTAAAAACTACCTTTTTCAGTCTGCCATTCTTTGAAATGTGCTAACCGGATGTTGCTACACACTTCCAATCATTAAAGTATATGGTCATCGCTTTGGGTTCCGTAGTAAAATTTGATGGGCGGAAATCTTGCACTCTAGCACGCCAGTTCACCGCTTGGCTCGTTGTGTCGATGTAGCCTTTGACGCAATCTTTAAGTTCTCACCTGCAGCTCATGTCGTATTTGAACCTTTATCCCGCGGGTAGGTGGAGCTTCAAATAGCGATACTCACCGAAAAATTCGTACTTTTATTGCTGTACCAAACACTGCCCGGCTCTTACACATTACATTAATACCAATTTAAATAAAATATTTTTCGGTTCCGTAGTTTTACAAGCGCATATCAATGCAGCGATTTGACTTTTTTTGCTACTTGCTCAAATTAAAAACTACTCAAACAATACGAATGAAATAACTTTGAGTGTAAAAATTAAATACATTTTTGCGTCTCTTTGAGTATCTGTGTTTAAATTTTTTATATGAAATGTCAAAGGTGTCGTTCTGTAGCTTCATACATTTACTTTCACTCTGAATTATTTGATTCGAATCGCTTGAATAGTATTTATTTAGAATAAATATAAAAAATATTCAGATCGGTACCTTGACATGGACTAGTACGAAATCTATGGAAAATAATAAGATTTTATTTGTGGGATATTACTATTAAAGTAGTGGACAAGAGACGAACAGTGTTTGGTACAGTTTCAAAATGACGAATTTTTCGTTGCAGAGCACCTTTATGTTCGGCAGCGGAAACCGTACTTTTAACCAATCACGGCAAATGCCATTATTGTCATGGTGCCATTCGCAATCGACTGGATAACTGTTGTTATACTTTAACCTTTTTAATACACAGAATACGTATTTTTAATAAAAATGTATGTAATTTGTCGTTTAATTCACGTTTTAAATTTTAAATACTACCGGAGAATGTCCATATCTCGTGATGAATATCTTCTCGCTCCTTTATTAAATGATTTTAATCAACATAAGAAAAAATACAATATTCAAAGTCTGTTACTATTTGTTGAACATACGCAATAACCTCGCCATTGTATAAGCTCAAGTTTTGCGACTCTACTGCTTACTTCTTATTGCTTAAGCTTTTAACTGTGTAAACCCCTTCAGTGCTTGGTGGGAGGATTTTGGCTCGGGTAAAATGTGGCAAGGAGGGAGGGTTGAGGGAATTAAGATTTTCTTCTATTTCTAATATGGCTGCATATCTGAAACTGCAGGGATCCTACTTTAAATTCCTTATCGTCGGTTGGAAGGTAACACAGTGAACGGATAAATGTAACATACAGTCAAGAATAGAATATAAACCAGTAGACTTAATTCTATTGAGTTTGTTTTCTCGGGCAAATATTAAAGAAAAAAAAACTAAGCTTTTCAATCAACCACACGAGAAATTTCACAGTACAGTACATGATGCTCGAAATGAATTAGAAAATATTTCCAAATGTTCACCTCCCTGCCATGACAAACTGAGCCAAATGGCACAACGGTAACATGCTGTACTCATGTTCAGGAGGACCCGGGCTCGATTCTGGGTTTACAAATCGTTTAAAATAATGGATAGGCTAACTCCTTAAAATAGGCGAATTTTTCTCTAGTTTCCGTCTGGGTGTCACGTTGTATGAACAGTCTCTCAGACCTTACTGTCGACGAGAAACAGAAGTTTTTTTAAAATATGTGCATAATAAATCAATAATATCCGTAAAAATAAGTCACCAGCATAACAAATAAGCCTACTTTCCTCAAAGAGGGTGCGAATGAACCCTGAATGAAAATATCGTTTATGTAATCTAGGGATATTAAATAATAAAATTGATTTAGTCGTATGACAAACGAAATATACTATAGGTAAGTCAGTTTACTAAGTAATATGCGAGTAACCAGGTTGATAAATTGAGGAAAATTTTTTCTAACATGTCTTTCGATCAAAAAGATTTTAAAAAATAGTAGTCGTCATTTTCAAAATACTGCAGAATGATGAACAAAATAAGCAAAAATTAAGTCAGGTTTGTATGGAGTATATGTGTACCAAGATTGGTGAACGAATGAAAAAAAATTCCTAAGGTATGTATTACTATACTAAAAATACAAGATGGCCTTCATTTTTTCAAATATGCACACAGGATAAACGAAATTCACTTTCATCAGATAAGTCTTAAAATAAAGGTGCAGCTGTACGAAGACATTGTTACTCAAACTAATTAAATAAATATCAAAACATAATGAAAAGAGTCGAGTTTTTATGGAAACTGGCGTGTTCGAATGGTATTTCGCTTGCATGGATACCAGCGCAGGCTCGGGAGATATGAACTGTTGGACCTCGCATTTGTTTCGAGGTTGTCCTTACATATACTAATTTTACAAGCAAGCCCCAGAAATAGAAATAGCACTTCAGCTGCCGTACGTAAGTACATAAGACTTTGCACTTTAAGAGGACCTTACGCATGAGTTATCGTTGATAACGTGCATTAGAATTCGAAAAGTTGTTAATGCCTCTACAGGAACAAAGATCAATCCTTGAAATAACGTTTTTGGATTAAATTTTAGAACATAATTTCCTTGCATGTAACATTTATACTAAAGAAATGTTTGTACTGACATCGATGTTACAAAATTACAGCGTCAAAAGATAATAAATAAATATCCACTCAATTAAGTATGTTAAAATTTGTTGATTATTATTTTTTAAATTAATAGTTTTCCTGTATTGACTTTCAAAACCTCCCAAATTCCAAGACGTAGTCTCGAAATAAAAATATGTGTTTCATATATTTTGATCCCCATCAGAATTGCTCATAACACCATATTTCGTACTTTATAGTAACTATTTCTTGACTTGATACTGTTACCTCAGTAACTATCTTTGTGAGGCGAAGTGGTATTTCAGTAACTCACTGTGTTGTTCGTATAAAAATACACAGAACCAAGTAAACTGCAACTAGGCACGTGCGCTGGAATGTCTGTGTAATGTTCTATCATGATGATGACAAGGGCAATGAAGTATTGTGGGAATGTGGTAAAAGCTTGCTGCGCACGTAAAAGTTAGCAGAAGGCGAAATAACGGGGAAATTGAGTGACTGTAATATCCCCGGTTACGTTCCCGAACGGCGAAAAGTGTGAGTTGATCCCAGATTGCTGTCAGGGAAAAGGGAAGTCTTCTCTATTATTCTGTGACCCGCTGTTCCAAACTGTTGACTTTGTCTGAAGGAATGCAACAGCAAGTTTTAATAACATTAAAACGCACTTAAGAGCATATATTTAGCAATGTACCGTAGCTATATGGTTTCAAATAATTGGTATGTTTTAGAAAATATATTTTCACGGAAGAAAAATGTAAATAAGAAATAAAAGAATATGTACTTAGTTGTATGATATTTAGTTTAGACATCAGAAAATCTCCCTCTAAGGTGAAAAAAAATTATGCGTGAACAAGAAACGAAACCTAATGTGAGTCGCTTAGTATTTTAGTTCCGTTTTATTAGTAATTCAAATAGTTAATTAAAATGCATTTAGGTTCCCATGAGAAAAATTCTGTAATATTCTTTTGATTTTAAAAATTGTACCGCAAGAAGAAGTTACGCAATACTATACAAAATGTTTTCGGATAGATAAGCTCAACCATTTTCATTTAAAATTTAAAAATCTTGCTTCTCTCAGTGAAATCAATGGGACAAACAAAGTAAAAATCAGTATTTCCTTTTATAAAAAAACAATTGAATAATATCCTCTATACATAAAATTTTGTATAATTTACAAGTCAATTTCGATTAACGAAATCGGTATTTCGTACAAAATTTAAGTCGCCATAGTCATAAACTATTCCTTCTTATGTGTGTCTTTCCGTACTCATGTATCTTATTAATAAATGTAAATTCATTAACTTCAAAAATTATTTTCAACTATACTTGAATGTTATTATATCGCAATGAACGTCGGTGTTCTGTCACAAACATAAAGTCAGTGACGAAGAATCTCCCTGCAGTATAATTACTAATATTTGTAGCCATGGTACCAGCTATTTATTAACTGTATATTTACTTTAATATTGAAAATAAATAATTTGGAGTAAATGTAAACTCATATGTATCGTTCCAAAAATTTATACTGATAATGTAATGTTGATTGAAAATTTTATTGATTTTGCAATATGGCAATACTGTGCATTCAAAACGTCTTTAATACAAAATAAAATCATTCACAGATTAAAAATTATAAACGAATATAATTGTTAAATTAAACTACAATTTTGGACACTTCTGCATTTAATTAATATAACGCTTTAGGATTACTATATACGCAAATCATAATCAGTAGCGGACGTATCAAACGCAGAGATCACGTTTGGTAATCAGACTAACAGCGCTCTGCTATGAGTACGCAGAGCTATGATTACGCCAAATAATCGCGAAAACAATACTTGGAGATTACCGACAAACATGGTTGGTTATATGGCTTTTAAGCCTCACAGGGCATTCGCATAATGAGTCGACACTGCCAGCGAAAATGTTTAACCTCTCCCCTCCACTCACAGTTTATCTGAGCGTTTCCGGACGAACTTAAACTCCTGTGGTCCCCGTAATTAAATCCCTACGCCTCGCTGTAGGTCAGTGAACCCAGAAAACACAATTACACGGTGACAATTATTTCTGGTCGACACGGGAGCTGAATGCAGAGTCGGCAGGGACAAACGCGAAAACTTGAAGCGAGAGCGGCACGAGGAATTCATAGGGCGGGCTTTGCGCGCGCAGCGAGCGATAGCCGATATACACGCTCGAGATCCTCATATCCACGCCGTGTAAACAACGCGGGACCGTGCCGTGTTTTTTCAGCGGCCGGGATGAAAGCGAGGAGCTGTGTTTGTTTACAGCTACAAGGCAGAGCTGCAGAAGTCCGTAACATTCCCCCGACCAGCTACATGCAGACATTCCAGCGGCTGTGACTTTGTTGTCGCTCGAGATCGGGTCGCAAACAAAGTTCGTTTACTCTCGTCATTTGGACTAACGTCATTGAAATAATAACGAAGCATCGCTGAATCCTACTTCCTTTCACGAACTTTCTTCTCTCCCACTTTAGAATTATTATAAAAATTGTGCCTGTAATGCAAGAATAAGAATCATGTGGCGTGGATTTATACATGTTCTGACATTCGTTGCAATGCTAAATAAATAATGTTAAGTAACTCGTTCTGTACCTCTACACTGTTTTGAACACCATTCCGTACCACATTTGTGTATTTATTATTTTTAGAATCTATCACAGGAGCACGCACAAAATCTTACCGAAACTGTTCCACACAATTTTTTGAATAACCGTTCCTGATATTCTATCCTATTTTGCCTCTTCCCCCCCCCCAACCCAATGTAAACATTTTTATTGTCAGAAATCTTCACGGGCGCATACATAGCAACTCACCAAAGTATTAGGTTTTTTCTTCACAAAATTCTTTGGATACTGCGTTTGGACCTTCTCCTCCGTTTACCCCACCCCCTCTCCAAAATTTTTTTTATGCCAGTAACGTTTAGGCAAGGGAAAAATATTTTATACCAGCTATAAAATATTTTGTTGGTATTCACCCTGCAAAACTTATTTTATGGTCACCACCAAAATATTTCGTGCATATTGTAAAATAATTTTGTAGGGAATGTACCATTGCAACAATAATTCATTCATGAATTATAACATCATTTCTTATACAGTTTCAATTATAAAAAAATATGTTGTACACAAAAATAATTGAGTCACCTAAAGTCTGCTGAGAGCCTTATCGACACGTGATGAATAAACCGCAATTGATACAGTTACAGAGGTTTCACTAGAATATATGCTCCAACACATGCTTATATGAAAGTATTTTTTAAAGGTTTTGTTGCTTTAAGTAATGCAGACACAATATACATTTAACATTTTACCGATACCCGCATAACTAGCGGTGGTAAATGTCCCTAGTCATCATCGAGATTCCTATCATGGAGTAGAATGAGCCAAACCCGAACCCTCTGAGGTAAAACCTTCACTGAGAAATTGATTGGTAGTTACCATTTTTTCATTTTTGTATGACGAACCAAGTAATTAAATTATCCCAAAGTTTTGTTGCTTGACAAATGTAATAAACGTATCAAATATTCGTTTTGGAACACTAATAAAATATAGAATTAACTGGACTGAGCCCTATTGTTCAGAATACTTAATCCGCCAGGAAACCAAATATTTCGTCAATTAAACTGTTGTTTGGCCGCAGACAAACTTACAGTTGACTTTACCTAATGTTTTCCTCTGTGATGGGGCCCTAAAATAACGTTTAGAATTCAGTTAAAATCAAATATACGTAGGGAAGTATTTGTGAGTTTTAAAGTAATGCTCAGTTTTGTTAAGTATATATTTTGACTCTTAAAAAACGCAAATTCACGTATCAAAGGTGTTTATATAACCACAATTACCTGCCTACTTAAAAAAGATTCTCTCTGAGCCTTTGCGCATGGAAAAGTATTACTTACAGAAAAAGCGTTTCGAGCAATATTTAGAGCCGATACGTGTCACTAGGCAATATAGCCACTCTCTAAAAGAGGTACTGTCACAAAAAGTTAATTACTGGACGACACAACGATAATTAACAGGGCACATTGTTGCCAACTGGCTGTGAAATAAATTTTCATGCAACACTTTCAACTCTCAGCATACGAATAAACCAAGCTGCTGTTAAATTAAGAGTTATTACAGTAGTATTTCAACTTTTATGTTGTTTATGCTGCAATAGTGCAAAAAAAACTTAATTATTATGTAACACACGGACTTTTTGACGCAATTGTACTTTATAGTAAATTTTAAGATATAAGACGCTGTTGGTCCTATTACTTTCAACAATCACAGTAGGTATCTACATGGACGAGTTTGTGAAGTTTCCAACGCATGAAGTTAGTTTAAAAGGTCCTAATCTTTTTAAATGTGGAAGTGTTAGTCGGGAATAGTATTCTTTCCTATTATTCCACCCCCTTCTTATGCAAAATAACATATGCAGAATAATTTACGAGTGTAATTTAAAATAATTAAAGGAAAAACTCACAATGTAAGCAACTGTACAACTAAATTGAAGGGAAAACATGTGCATTACATGAATTTTCCCGATATTCTCATATAAAAATTACGTGAATTCTTATGTGGCAATAGGTTGGATTTAAATTAAAGAATCTTGTAGAAACTTTACTTTAAAGTGACTTTCAACTAATAAACTGTTGGTGTTTAATTTTATTGCTGATTTTGAATACTGTAAGCGGAGTTAATTTTGTACCTACCAGTGTTGCACGAAATCCACATCGAGTAAGATAAACATTATATACGTACATATTTTTATATACATGTATAATAAGTGACCGACGAAGTACACTAAATTCAGATTAATTTCCTCAAAACTAAAAGGATTGACTCGATACAATATTGTTAAGAGGTTATATGTCGGTTGCACTTATTCAATGATGTAACAATCAACTAACGAGGCGGGTCACTGTGACCGGTGCCTCCAACCACTTGTTAAGAGGGGGAAAAATAATAATAGAACTGGTGAAAAGTGTGACACCAAGTGTAGTAAATGTTTAATAATTACTAAATAAAATATGTGTCATTGTAGTAAT
>PNEQ01130143.1:11655-35266 GCA_003012365.1 Medauroidea extradentata | reverse complement strand
TTCGGTGATTCCTTGTTTAAAATATCATAACAATGTCCCCGTAAGCTTCATGATAGAGAACAATTGATACAAACTTGTCCGCAAAAGTGCACACCGAGCCAACAGCTCGTCTTTGCTAACAACTTTATCGAACATGCATAAAACAAATACAAACTAATGGGGCTGTAAACAAAAAATGTAGAACACAGCTAAAACAAAACAAAATAAACTATGCAGCAAAGGGTTACAAAGAAATAACAGTTGAAGTAAGTTAAAATTGCAAAAAGTAACGTTGACAACAAATTGTCGACACTGGGACACGAACCTCGGACCGCAAGTTTACAAGGTTCTGACGCAGACACTGCGCCACAGAAACAGGTTGGATCGAAGGAACTCGTTTGAATACGCGTTCGTACGCACCTGATGCGGACACACCGGATGTGACGTCATGGAAACTTGAAGGCGAATTTTCGGGCCTTTCCCGTCCGTTTGGACCCTACATGTCCTATGTCGAATCACTTGTCTCGGAGTCCCCAGTGTTATATATATATATATATATATATATATATATATATATATATATATATATATATACATACGACACACACCTACTTCAGGGCCTTGGCAAGAACAAGTACAGTATAGGGATTCAAATGTTGAATTATATTCAGTGAGGCTCACCTTTCACGACATTGGTTAAGAACTAAAACAATTTTATGCATTGAGAATGGGGAAAAAAAGTGCTACAAGAAAAAAATGTGTAAAAAAATTTACGAGAATGTGTTGAGCACTTCAGAGAATGAAAATACTTATCTGCTGAGTTTTAAATGCATTATAAAATCAGTGTAAAATATCCTATAACTAAAGATGATGGTTTATCGTGGGAAAACTCGACTGTTGGCAGGGTTTCAGTGCACATTCGGCTTATGAAAAGATTACTGGCTTTCGCTTCTACGTAGAGCTGTTGCTCTACGGTATTTGACTGGGCCAGTTAGAATCTCACTATAGTAGTACCGTATTTGGTGCCGATTATTGTCTGCAGACAGTTATGCTGTGCCAGACGTATATCACCCAATCATACATGTCGCTAGAAACCAGTGTTTTTACGATAATAATTTTTTACCAGGACAGCCAATCTTTTCAAAAGTAAGAAATTACACGGATTCGACTAGTAAATCAATCAACCAAAATTTTGCTAATTATATAATTAGCTTAAACCCTTTTAAACAAATCTGCCAAACAGATTATTAATATCTGCTCTTGTTTAGGCTTAAGAAGTAATTATCATGAAAACAATAGAATTCTACGTGAAATTTGTGGAAAAAACTGCAAATGAAAATCTTTGCAAACTGTTTATTATTAATACTTAATAGGTATCTAAAATGTAATTTGAAAATTATGTACTAGCGCACTCAACAGATCTACTTGTCCACCTAACAAATGTGGTAAGTACTTGTTTAATTTTAGTTTTTGGATCATAACGAGGCATTAAAAAATTATCATACATCTAATACAAAGATTGGTTCATGTATCTTTTAACACAAACTTTTACTGTTTTGATGCTCTGTAGGGAAAAAAAAATGCAAAACTCACATTTTTGCTAGATACTAATACACAGTAAAGTAAGATGACATATTAATCCCATCCAGTTGAACCAATATTAAACCTACTTGTACACTAATAAAACTGGAATTGTAGCTAAAAGTAATTACGTATGTAGTTCAAACGGTTCAATTCTATTCAATTCAGTGATTCATCAAAGTCATGCCTCTTTTTTTTTATTTAGTCACATTCAAACTAAAAGACTTGTTTAGTTCACTAAATCTAAGACTCATGGATACAAGCAGCTTCTCAGAAACTCATGTTTTGGCTCGGTATAGTAAATCCGATAATTTAGCATAGTTCTGTAAAGGAACAATATGAACCACTCATCAATTGAGCAATGGATCATCAGTTTAGATGTTTGTTTTTCAACGAGTTTGTAATGCTGTACAAGCTGAACCAAATGAGTCTGGGAAAAAAGTCTGACTGATTGGGATTAGTAATGTTAGATAGCTGACCTGACTGTGGTTGGCTACACTGACGTCAGGTTGAACAGTTTCTCAGATTCTGAATTGTAATGACAGATACTCTTCTATTATTGTAATAAAAGATGCAATTTTAATATTTGTGATAAAAAAAAACAACAGTACAACCTCAATTTAATAAACACAAAATTTAAAAATGTTGTACAGCTATTTTACGAAGTGATTCTCAAAATAACCCCGATAGTGAATTCCAAAAATTAATTTACAAAAAAATATTAAAATCGAAACAAAAATTAAGTAAATAAAACAGAAAAACTAATGTTACAAAAAAAATTAAAATTAATATACATCAAGGCAACATATGTTTAGTTTATAAAGTGAACTTAGCTGGTCAAATTTTCAGCGGTACTCAGTTTTACAAAGCCATTCTTAGGAGTCACGAACGCCACTTTGTAAAAAGTCAAGGTTCTACTAAACACGCGAACTTCAGTCACAGGGACACAGTGTGCCAAATTGTTCCTACAATGGGAGTAGTTACAAAATCACTTCAATAGCATATGTGTAGTACTGCTGGACTTCTGAATAGCTCTCGTACAATAGCTGGAAAAATAAAATAGTTTTAAATCATGGAAAAACATGTTAAGACATAACTGTAGGAAATAAAAAATGTCATCCCACATATATATATGAAACATCCTTGTAAGGGTCTAGTTCACGTTTGTAAATTGATAACCGTGCAACATTTCCAAGAGTATTAAGAAGGAACACTTTCATTATTAACATTCTTGAAGGGAAAGTGACGAAAAGAAAGAAAAAGGACGACTTAGGAAAAATTCCTTAGAAGACATTGAGAAGCGGATAGGAGATGAAACCTACATGGAACTGAAACAAACAGCCAACAACAGAAAGGAGTGACTGTATCGACAAGGCACTGCCTTGAGTGAATAATAATTAAGTATGAAAACTTTTTAGGTGGTAACTTTGTAACAATTTTTCACTGTATGTACAGTACTTCGTTTTAAAAAAGGATAGGGGTGTGCGAATAGTAGTTTTAGTGTTTTGAATAGCTTTTGAACAAATATTAATTTTTTCAAATAATTTTCTAATATTTTTCAAATAGTGTTTCTTTTATTTATGAATACATTTGCCAGTATGTATATAACCTTGCATTTACAAGGAGATATAGAAAAACAGTTTGCTTTATTAATAAAAGCATCTTAATTGAGAAGTTTTTACTTGATATCCTTGATCATTCTTAAAACATAGTTTTTCTTACTTTATACATGTTCTTACAGCAATATACTGCTTTTTCGTTTCAGTTTTCTTCTTTTACTATGTTTGTGAGAAATCACAAAATTGTTTTGTAAACAAATGCTTATTACAGATAGCACAGCTGATCTAGTTTACTTCTTGCCTACATTTATAAAGATAAAAAGAAAAATAAGTACTTTTCTGTAATATTTTTACAAGAATCTTACTACAGAAATTTGAAAGCTAAATTAATATGTAGTAAATTATTACAATACTACGAAAAATTATATATTAGTGTGCAAGAAACAACATAATTCTAATGTTTACAGAGACTGGTCACTGTTCAAACTAATTTTTGGTAAAATAACAGTGAAACTTCCTACGTGTTTCACATTTGGAAACATTAGTAGAGCAGTTTTATAAAAATTCTGAACATTTTCAACTGGCTAATTATATTAGCATAAAAGAGTATCAGTAATAAAAATAAATTTGCCCATAGGGCACTTGCAATAACCATTTCATTCATGGCCTTGCTTACTTACAAAAATGTGTACAAGGTCATAATATTAGAGGTGCATGAAGTTCAACATGAACCGTCGCAATTTCACCCCAACGAACAACTTGGATGTGCACTTTGGTCACGTTCAATTCGGAATTGCAGACTACACCAAAAGCTGAAAATGAATTTTCCCCATGTTTTGGCCATTTTAATTCATGTTCCCACTCTTTGCGACATTGGTAAGGATCCATAATATTTTTTCTCTCTTTACTTAACGAAAATAAAAATTATTAACTTCCCCGCAGCAAACATTTTATGTAAATAAACAGCGTCAAACATAAACAAACGGCGTTGAACACCTTTTCTTATATGTATACATGGTAACTTTCGCTACTGCTACCGCAATCTACACCACTGTTGCCATCTTGCAAATATTGAGATGTTCCGTTAGCATGTATCGCTACGCTTCAAGAGCAATGTACACGATGATAAATAAGTATCTGCGCTAGTATATCTAGGGCCACGAATGTGTCACCACATGTGAATATGTAGATATTTTTATTGAAAATATCAGTGAATGTCGTTATTTTCCCCATATTTATTTTAACATTTAAATAACTGCAAAAATGGTAAGATCCGTAAAATTATGTTATGCCTGTAAGTAGAAATAGCCTTGTTATTCGCTCAGATTATTTTAAGAAATTTTTTAGAATTCACTATTCGAAATTGCTTGAATACTTTGAAATTTGAGACTCTGGTACTCGTTTTTCGAATTCAAATAATACACTTTTACTATTTGAAAAATATTCAAATATTTGCACAGCCCTAAAAAAGAATCACTGTGGTGCAGAGGTTCGACACCTCACTTCCAACCTCGGTGATCCAAGTTTTTGGACATGACAGATGCCATCGTTGGCTGACTGGCTTTAATCTCCCATTTACACTGACCATGCAATTATTCATTACTCCACCAACTCTTCACCTCACCTTCGCAAACTGTAACGTAAACAGGCCCCTAATAGGCTAAGACCTCCCTTACCTTTTTAAAGCATAGTTTATCGCTAAATTATTTCAATTTCTTAAAGCACTAAATTTAATTTTTTTAGTTAGGAAAATCCTTAAATAACACCATTTGCAACTTCAAAATTTTAAATTTTTATGGGGGTGGACCCCAGTAATTAATGAATAATTAGAGAGTAAACATAAGATAAATGTAGATTTGTATTTTTGATAAAATTGTTATCACACTTGTTTACATAAATTCTTTTTTTTTATTAATACGTAATTTGATGTCATATAAAATTTAAATATACAAAAATAAAGAGTGAACAAATCTTTATACCAGCAACTGTAGAAGTCATATGTATTTTTTCGACAATACAGTTTAAACCCGTCAAATATGGAATATTATATGTTCCTGATAAACTGCGTCAAATGCCACTATCCTCTATGTATACACCTTATGTAAGTTTTTTTTTTTAAATAAAAGATAACAAATATTGTAAAACAGTTGCCCAATTTTTTAAAATATATCTTTTACAATGCAGACTCAAATCTATTACTTTAAGCTTAAAAAAAAGTTTACATACTGGCAGTAAAAACTATTTTCAAGAAAACTACGAGGCAAGTTTTATGATATCTACTCCCTTATGCAAAAGCAGCAGAAACCGGGGTCATGGTCACAAAGTATTTTGTGTCAATTAACAACTTTAATCGTTTTTGAAATCCAAGTGGAAAAAAATAGTTAGTCTGCTCTGTAGAATCTCTTAAATGAAGTCTTCTTATTACGTCAGAACCATCAAACTAACATTACAGACTGAGGATGAGCTACAGCAAATGGTTCAGTAAGTTACGTTATATTTCTTTATTTTATGCAGAAATCAACTAATTTTTTTCCAACAGCATGTTATGTACAGAGAGAGTACAGAGGTAGTGATTGTACGAACACACACACACACAGGTACATATTTACAATAAACTATGTATAATTCCCTTCAAAGGGTGTGATAAAACAACAAAAATGGATAATGTACAAAACAAGTGAACACAGATAACAGTAAAATTATTCAACATATTTCTGTCACAATCAACTGGAAAGATTTTTTTTTTCCATTAAAAATGCATCACACCTCGAGTACAATGCTTGCAACAAAAAAAAAAATCAACGGACATTAGTTATACATAGCACATACAGCTAGGGAGTATAAATAGCTTACTAAGCTGAGTAACTTACTTTAACATCAACAAAAAGCACAAAACCTTTGAGAGCAGACACATATTAAAAGGTTACATGCACCGCGTCTAAACCACAAGATGCCTACAGACAGCTCGGGTTACAATTACTATTTACAGTAATGTTTCAATGTATACTTTTTACTGTGTGCATAAATAATTAACTATAGAACAAAATAAATATTTCAGCAATTTGTTGTATTTTACATTTACCGCACAAAAATATATAAAACGTTTAGTAAAAAAAAAAAAAAAAAACACATAAATGACCAAAAGTACGAACCAAATACCAAACAAAGTCATGAATCAAATTACTTGCTGCATTATGGACAGCTGCCTCGAGTTAAATGCAATTCAGAATTTCTTTTACGTAGGGAAATATTGATGAAAAATTAGTGGCTGAAAATTCTGCAGGGACATTAACAAAATTTACAGACGTTACATTCTATCTGGCTTCACAGTAGATAAATTTCAAAAGGTTAAAGTTTAAATCTGACAAATCAAAATATTATGTACACCTGTCTTTATCATGAAATACCTTCCCTGGATGCCACTTTGCTAAGAAATACAGCACATTGGAGTTGCCAGTTTTAGGTGGGTAGTGCGCCAAATACATGGAGTTTTTTCTCTCCTTGTAACTAATTTTCATTAATTTAATTTTGAAATTCAAAGTCTTATCACACCATACAGCAGTACTTACTAGAATTTTTGCAGCTTAAAAGTGAGCTGACCAACATTAATACATTACTGAAATAAATAAATATAATTACTTCACCTCCAATTATGACTGTACAGCAATGATAAACATATTTTACCCTAAAATAACTGTTATGACATGCTTCAGGCCTTACTAATTATATTCGTACAATATATTTAATAGAAATTTAACTTCATCCAAGATTTTAAGGAAATAATTCACTATAAAAAGTAGCATTTAATATTAGATGCATTGTTACATTTTTGTTCTTATGTACAATAAATGCATTAATCTGCTTTTGAGAGATAAAACATTGGTATGAGGTATGGTTAGCCTTTATACATACAAATCAAAACTATATTCATGTACATGCATGGCTTGCAAATACGAACATTAAACATGATGTACCAATTTCAACTGTGCCACTATCATTAGGAACTATTCTACACAAAAAAAAAAAATTTGTACAATCATATTTTGCAGTTTAGTTAACTAGTAAAATGAGAATCACACATTACCATAACATTAATTCTCACATTTGTTTTATGACAATCTTGGCAAGTATACAAAAGTACTATCACATTATAGGTTGTTCACGATAAAGTAAACACTTTTGAAGGCCATCTTGTCTAGAATAATGATTGAAAAATATTATTTAGTAATCCCTGTTTTTCACAAAAAGAATTTCTACCCACTGTGTTTTCAGTACCTTACGTGTACATCTGCAGTTCTGCTTCATGGTTATTGGCAGCGTGTCTGTGTGAAGTGACGTCTCTCATTTGACTGTATCAATCACAGTAACGTTCCTGCAACACCACACGTCTGTGACTTGCCAGTAGAATCCCAAGGCTCGTGACAGCTAAAATATCCAATCACTAACCACGAAGCAGAACTGCAGATGTGCATGTAAGACACCGAAACAAAGTGGGGCAAAATTCTTTTTGTGATAAACATGGGTCCCTGTCTACAGCGACTTTAGATGTTAACGTTTGAGTACGGCACAATCTATACACTTTGAGTGTTGCTCAAGTAACTTTGTTTATATTTAAAAGTGGTGGGAAATTACATTATTTGAAAGGAAAATAGTAAATCGTATTACAAAAGTACTCACTTTATTCCGAACCGCCTATATGAAGTAACAGTCTTGCACATATTTTTGCATTAACACTGTAAAAATTCTGTAACCTGTGATTACATACACAAGAAAATGAAAGAGATTACTACATAATAGTGTCACTAGTCTGCATATTCAACATTACAAGGACAATTTTTTCCTAGTAACAAGTATGTACATCACACAAATTTCAATTTCCCTCTTTACTAGCTTTTCACAAAATGTAAAGATTCATTATTTTCAGGCTTCCATTTTCTGAACAATTATGATAAAAAAATTTTACTACCACTAAAAACAAACACATTTTCAATTCTTTCACATTTGCTGGATGATAGGAAAGAATATAATATTTATTCTATAGCGAACTGTGGAATAAAAAAAAAGTTACCTTCAAACAACTGTGAGTAAATGTAAATAAGGATAAGATTATGTTGTAAATAGGAATAAACCCAAAATTACATTGAATTACTGAAATTAAATTTAAGTTTCAAAATACACACTAAAATTAAATCACCCAAAATTCTGTTCTTTTCAGTAAAATCTTGCTTAGTTCCTTTAAAGGAAATTATGCCGTTAAATTTATTTTGAGGTACTGATAGAAGGAAATTAACATATATTCGAGAAACTTCAAAATTTACATTAGAAAATTTAAAAATGTAAAATTTCAGTTTCTATTTTTTTTGTTGAGTGATGACAATGCCTAATCAGCAAAAGAAATATTAAAAAATTCATAAAAGAGTTAAGGACAGACCACAAATACAACAAACGAAAATATACTGGAATAAACATCAGCAGCAAATGAAACAAAAATACAACAAAACGAAAAAGCACAAATTTTTGGCCATCTGGCTTTCTTCCGGTGATGGCCGCAAACTTGTGCTCATTTGTTATATTTTGTTTGTTTAACCTGTAGCTAATGTTTAGTCCAGGTTTTTTTTCTCTTTATTGTATTTGTGGTCTGTCTGTAACTCCTGTTGAAATTTTTTATTTGTAATACTGTTTATTATTCCATTACTATATTTTGTAAGATGTTTACACTCAATTATATAGTTTTCTAAGCATTATGTACTACACTGATATATGTTTAAATATACATTTCTTATTAATTTTTTTACCACCATAGAAGCAAAGACAATAACAAAATTTAAAATTACAAACACAAAATTAAATTCAAAATAAAACAAATAGACACCTTAAACATAAGTCCTTAAGGGTGCAGTGTACAGTAATTTTCTTCACCATGTTTTTATTTTTATATTTGTACCAGACATTTTTTTCCTTGTTTTAGACACAAAACGTGACTAAATTTTGCTCTTATGATTTTTCATCTCACATAATTTGTGCACAACAGCTCGTCAACGCCAAAAATTACGCGTTTCCATTTTAAGGACAACACTAAAACCAATTCACTTGTCAAACTGAAAAAATTCACAGTGAATAACGATGAAGGCTACAAATTCAGCTATGTTAGAAACCACAAAATAAAATATTTTTTTATTTACAAAAAAAGTATTGAATTTTTTTTAATTTTAAATTTGAGCATTTTTAATTAAATACAAAAAGTTTTCAACCTTTGTTTTTATGTACGTTAAATTGTATCCTGTGATGTCTTTATCCACTGTGAAATTTTTCCATTTGGTATATCAGTTGGTTTTGGCATATTCCTTAAAATGGAAACATGCAAATTTTGACTTTAACAAGCAATTACGCGAAAACTATAAGAGATAAAAAATTTCAGAAGAGCAAAATTTAGCCACATTTTGTGTCTAAAGTAAGAGGAAAAAAATGTGGCACAAATAAATAATAAAAACATGGTGATGAAAACTGCTGTATACCGTGTCCTTAATGCAGTACTGTACTGGATTCAAGAAGTACAACTATAGGTCCCCTAAACTGCCACGCACAATGAACTACTGACAGTAGTTTGACACCAGACATCCCTATTTGTGACGACCTACAATCACCTCTTAAAAGTTTTGTATCAGCTGATATACGCACATCACCACAGATTATATTTTGATTTGTATTTGCATGTTTAGCTTACCAACTTAGGTACAGTCCAAAACAAATAATAATATAAAACCCATTACAATAATATTCAACCAATGATTATATGTACCATTACGAAAATATCACAGCGTGGTCCCAGTAATCTGAACTAATTGAACCCAAGGCATATTTTCAGATTAATACAAAATTCTTCCTGTACTTGAGAAAATTTTAAATTAAAAACGCAATAAGCTGATGAGTGTGTATATGAGACACAATCAATAGATTTAAATTATTAGACTACAAAATTCTTACCTGCTTTATGAACAGCCCTAATAACATAAGGCAGTCGCCTGCTTGGGTTGCCGAGCGTTATGCTGAGCTTCAACCGTTTTAAGATTTTTGAAAATTGTTCAAAGGAATCTCATTCAAACAAATGTATGAAGAATGCTTAGGCTGCTAGGTTAACCAATCAAACAGGTATAAAAGAGGGTTGACGTATTCACAGGCTGGTACAGTACTTCTCGACAGGAACACACCCACAAAAAATTTGAACACATTTTGTAGCACAATGTTTCATTCACTTTAGGCACTCTCTTCATCAGCGTCGTAAGCATTTGATTTTTTTTTTTGGGGGGGGGGGGACGTCACTGGTAGAGAAAGTGTACATATAACCTACGTAATAAAGGGGTGTGTAGGAGTCCTCCAATGGAAAATTTTATATTGTAAGGTGCAAAATGCTGCTATTTAAAGAGTTTCTGCATCAAATTATTTAATATACAACTGAAGAAAATCTTAATCTTAAAAAATCTTAAAAACTACGAAATTTTTTTTTGGGGGGGGGGGGGATGTCCCCTCCGTCCCCCCGTTTACGACGCCCCTGCACTCTTACACGTTCATCCTTTTTTATGAGTGTTCACGTCAAGAAGTAACAACCTGTCAGTTCTTCAACCGTTTTTATACCTGTTTAATTAATTCAAATATTCTACGGAAAATTTCTAACAGAATACTGCCATACAATAAACTTTGTAAATTACGATATTTGTATTTAATAGAATACATAATATTTAAAAATTTAGTTTACATGATCAAGTATTAATTTTTTTAATAGAAATTTTTTTGTTTTAAAAAGTTATCTTGAAAATGAGCTTACTGACTGTACGCAGAGACCTTTAAGTTTGTATGTACTGTCCATAGTAACATAAATGTAATACATCCAGTATTTTACCATTTTATTAATACATTATCACAACACTAAAATTAAACGGATTTTCGGGAAATGTTCAATTAGTTGTAATAAAATACTCATCCTGCACGTAGAAGGAGGTTGCGAGTTAGATTCATGGGTCCGGCAATCCTTATTTTAGTTTTCCAAAATCACTCGCGAATGGTGGGTGGTTCTTTACGGCTCCGTTTAAGCTGAGAGTATTTTATTTCTCCCTCTTATAATATTCTGAGAGGAAAAATGGAGTTTGCAATTATACCACATAATTCTATTCCCCTTCCATTACAGCACACGCATGGCAGTTAACTTTCAGCGTACATTTATGTTGCAATCAGCCAAGAATTTTTTTTATATTGTTAAATTGTTTGACTGTTTCGGCCTAAATATACTTTAAAAATTCAACTGCGATGTCTTTACTGTAGTGCAAGGTAAAAAGAACTTTCGCTACAATCGCAAATCTCACAATAATCCAAAATTTCAACCCATGCCGAGCTTTAATGCAGACCCCGACACATTCCCGGTATCTTTCCTTCCTGTACCTCTGCCGAGGCTGTGAAGCTGCTTGAAAACACTTCAAAGTCTAATAAATAAAAATTTATAACTAAGCTTGTCTAGTAACTCACAAATTGTGTTGGTACAAAAGTTTTTTTGAGATGTCTTTTTACAACAGATTACTGAACATTAAGGATGAGTTCAACATCAGTTTTCGTCATATTATTTTTATATTTGTACCAGATTTTTTTTCTTATTTTAGATGTATATTTTGACAAAATTTTGCTCTTATGAATTTTTTTATCTCTCATAGTTTTTGCGTAATGACTCGTAAATGTCAAACTTTGCATTTAAGGTTTTATGTACACCACTAAAACCAACTGACATACCAAACTGAAAAAGTTTACAGTGAATGACGATGATGTAAAATACGTCTTCTATACAAAAACAAAATATTAAATTATTTTTAATAAAAAAATTGCTGAAATTTAAAATTAAAATTTACAAAATTCAAGAATTTTTTAAAAACACAAAAAAATTTTATTTTCGTTTCTATATAGAAGAAAACATAGCCTACAACATTGTTATTCACTGTACATTTTTTCAGTTTGGTATGTCAGTTGGTTTTAGTGGCATGCGCTGTAAAATGCAAATTTTGACGATTATGAGTCATTACACAAAAAACTATGAAAGATACAAAAATTTCATAAGAGCAAAATTTAATCACAATTTATGTCTTAAACGAGGGGGAGAAAAAAAAAAAAAAAACCTGGTACAAAAATAAAAATATGATGTTGAAAAGAGATGTAGACTGCGCGTTAACGTCACCCGTGCATATACACACAGACTCGGACTGACACAAGCTAAGCAGACAATGAAAGTAACTGCGACTGAAAAATAATCCTAGAATGCTGACTGAAACTACACCAGCACATTACTGAAACCAGAACAAACATCTGTTGAAGGAAGTATAAAATGGACATTGATGAAACATTCTTTTAAAAATGGGCTCTAAGTTGAAGCTGCAAAGTGCTACTATTAAAAAGTCTCTAGCGAATCAACACATAACCAACAAAAAATTACATTAATTCACAAGTTTTACAGATGTTAAAAAAACACAATTTTAAACATTTGCTTTCTAAACTACTAACTTATGTCTTCAGAGTTTTATTAAAATACTTTACAAAGCAAAAAAATTACAAAGTACAGAACCGAATTAGATTCGTAAAATATTTTGTTGAAACACAAATATCCTAAAAGTAAAGAATAACACTTATTTTGCCTGTTGAACTCAAGCAAAGGATAATGAACAGTAACCATAAACTTCCAAACATTTGATGACTTATTTTTAAGGGTAAATTTGAAACTATGATTGTAAAGCATATATTTAATTTTTAGGTTTACCTGAACCCTCATCCTCTGCTGTAGGACAAAAACTAGTTTGGCATCTTGTTAAATAGTTCATTATCTAATGTAACGGTGTAACTTATTAATGAAATAATTTCTTATACAGCAATTAACTGAATAAAAATAGTAGGTAGTAAAATCTTTAAAGAGAATAAACACAAATGTACAGCAAAGTTGTCTAAATTTTAAAATTTAACTTTGTGTTTTAAAATAATTTTTTATTCAGTAGCTTTTATTTTCAGAGCTTATAATGATGCATTTAACCTGCAATTTGATTATTTTATGTATGCATGATATTAAAATTTGTTTCTGTATACAGAGGAAGGTCAAGAATTAAACTGAGAGTTAAAAATGATTCTTTACGTGGCAGGAAATGAAATAATAATGTGTAAACATAGTAAAATACTGCACAATATTTTACAAACAACAACATTTACGCTCATTCATTAACCACGAAAGAGCTCAATATACTGATAATCGACATTATCAATTTATATTTACTCTCTGAACTCTTTGTATGCATATTTGAAAGTGGAAATTCTAACATTTAATTCACCATCAAAACACGTAACTGTAATTTCATATGACATTTAAAAACGTAACCTTCCAGTGACAAACACATTAAATAATTCACTGCACTGAAAAATGCAAAATAATCTCTTAATTGCAGCAGCAACGAACATCATTTTTTCAGAGCACGTTTAACATCTGACAGTAAAATAACAAAAACTAGTGTCTTTAAACAGAATGCAGATCACGGCCGTAGAACAGGTCTGGACACTCGCCTGGAAACTTGACCCCTTGTTGTTTGGCTGTACTTCACCAAGTTACCGAGAATGTTGTGTTTTATTGGCGCTGATGTTACGGCGGTCGGACTAAACTCCGCCCACTTCCTTTCCGCTAAGATAACCAATTTATTAAAACGTATTATTTATCAATTTACGAAATACTTTCTTCGCTCACAATTTTAAGAAAAGGCTCCAGCAATATTTATTTTCTTTATAAATTTAACAGTGGAAAAAAGTGGGCGGAGTTTGCGTCCGACCGCCCGGAAAACAGCGCCAAAAAGTACGACATTCTCGGTAACTTGACGAACTACAACCAAACAACAAGGGGGTCAAGCAAAATACATTGTTAGATAGGCGAGTGTCCAGACCTGTTCTTCTACGACCGTGATGCAGATACAAGGAATACGAGGCAGAAAAAACGAGACAGGAAGACAATATTTACAGATGCAAATCTTACTATCAACTCCTACAATACAAGTTATTCTTAAACACCACGCCGGCATGCAGAGGCCAGGAAAGTGACTTGAGGAAATGGTCGTGGGGTCCAGTGAAGCCGGAACATTTTTCTGATGGTAGATGGGAAGAGGACAAATAAATTCGAAACAAGCTGATAAGTCATCCACTTAACCAATTCTAGTACAGTAGAAGCCTGGTACTCTGTGGCCATCATGGATTCAGTTATAACATGGGGCAAACCCTTTCCCTCAAACTAAAATCTTATACGGTATATAAAATTGAATGTTTGTAATCTTATGGCGCGCATGAATGGACTAATGAGACATTATGTGATGGCGGCCATAATGTGAATAAACACTATCTAGCCAAACCTATGCCATGACCTTCAGAAATTAAAAGAATTATTTTTAGGGGGAAGGGACAGTTAATGATTTATGCGAAATATTTATTTTGAAACTGAAAATCTTGCAACCGAAGTCACTGGCAACATCCAAGTACACTTAGTGATAAACTACTTCCATCACTATCGGCATAACGCAGCTATGCTATGATGTGGTGAGTTACGTCCTCCAACATTCGTGTTATAATGTGCTGTTCCTGTGTATTACAACTAAAAATATTTTTTACACCTAAACGAGAGCAGATACTGTATTAAAATCTGTCTGGCAGTTTTGTTCAGAATAGTTTTCTCCATATTGGCTGATATTTTCAAGGGAGTAAATACTATCGTTTTAGCTAAAAATTTAATTAACAAAATTCTGATCAATTGACTTTTTAGTCAAAATCGTACCAATTCATGCTTTAAGAACATTAGCTATAAAAGCAAAAACCATTTCAAACAAAACTGCATGACTGACTTCTGATAATCTGCTCTCGTTTAAGTTTAAAAAAATAATTATTGCAAAAACTATAGAAACTAAAGAGCATGGTCTTAACTGGAGGGTAGGAATTTTCCAACATAGCATTCCAAGCACTGTATGTCATGAACAGAAACTGTGCATTTTTGGACCTATGTTCATGTAAAATTTACTGTTCGTCTAGATGTGAGGGCTGTTCTCCAAAAATATTGACATTCAATTCTGCAACATTATTATATTTATGTATATTATAGATACAGTATAACATTGTTCTAAGTACAGCAGCTATCTAATGACCTCATTCTCATAACCCATCAAATTAATAACAAATTTTATTTCCCAAAAATTAAATAAAATTACAAAAAAGCAATAAGATATAATTTATGGTTATTATTAAAAATATTTCTTAGGAAGCAACAATATCGTACTGCAATTATTATTTACTAGTAAGCTGTATCTGTGACACAAAGAAAAATGGGTGAAAAAACTTTTTAACTGCCGCATTTGAAGAGTGTGTCTACCGAGTTAGGCTGCACGTGAAACACCGTCATATGTGAGAAGTATGCTGCATTCTCTCATTCTTTCACCATCCTATTTTGCAAAGAAAATACACAATCCACAGAAAATATTATGGAAATCATAACAAAGACTGATTAAAGGACACTCGCACGACCACAGCGATAAAATAATACAAGAACAATAATAATTGATTAAAAACATGCTTGTGAGTTGAATATAAATAAAACGCCAATGATAATTGCAACAAAATAAAGCTGAGGTCGGTATGATAAAATTATGCTTGTACAGCAATTCACTTAAAACAACCTATAAAAGTAAGTTCGCTACACATAATGATAAAAGATTGCAAAGTAAATACAGGCATCAAATTAAAAACAGCTATAAAATACGCTATAAAGCAACGCCAAGAAAATTGATGTAAAAAACTGATTAAAATACTTTTGCGCGACCACGATAATGATAAAATACAAAGAAAATAAGAACAAAACCTGATTACCAATATGCTAACGTGCACTAAACTGCTATAATAATATGGGAAGAAAATCACGATAAAAATTGATTACAATACGTTCACAAGATGACTAAGATAAAATAATTAAAGGAAAATAGCGAGCCCACAGTGATAAAATAAAGCCAAGACATTGCAATAAAATTACGCAAAAAAAGTGTCATTTATTGGCTAAAAATTTTTTTCCGCCTGATCACAGCAATAAAATCATGCGTAGAAGAGCTCAATAAAATTAAAAAATATGTATGCCACTCGCAAGTCCACAACATTATGCTCTTCAATGCTCACTAAAAATATGTGCCAATAGAGCTTTATATTACTACTTCCAAGAGGCATATGTACTTCAGCGATAACAATTTTATTTGAAAATATCTACATATTAAATAATGTTGTATTATTCTGAAAAACTCTGTCTGTAATGAAATTGAGCAGTTGGATGGAATGAAGGCCTTTGTAAGAAAATAGCTTTATGAGATAATGACAGGTTTATGTTTTCGGAGAAATCTGTTCTTGTTTTATTTCATGTCTCTCTAATATTATTTTCTCTTTATACCAATACGTAGTAACTACTTACATCAGATAAATTATATTCTTTCTGCAAAGATATCTGTACAAAAATTTGTGCATGTCGTCTATGGACATATGGAACACGACAAATTGTTTTATAGAAAAAAGGCATTAGCTTACTGAAGCCTTTCTTCCAGCCAACTTCTCAATTGTTACAGCTAGCTGCAGTGTAGGGCATTCTGACAAAGTCGTGAAACACTATTTCCATCATAGTTTCCACTCCATTTGCCGTCGTGTTGTGTACCTTGATGCCCGTTACACCACCATGGATCTAGGTATACTTGCGGTGCAAAGATGGCATCCTGAACACCTGAGCTCAAGTGCTGTGTACCTAGATGATGCTTTCAGCCCCAGGTCATGTGGGGATGAAATGCAGAGGATTTAGGTGCATGTGATGGCACACTACTCTCTATAGTTACTAATAGTTTGTCACTGCTGCATATTGCAGGGGTTCACGTCCGGTACAAAATACTGTTATTTATGCCTCTGGGACATTATTTCATTAAGTTTTATTAATTTTTAACACACATGTATAAAACTATGTATTGTTTTAATTTAATTGATGCAATCGGGCCGGTAAAACTTTGCATTGCTGATGATTTAAAACTTTATTTGGAACAAGGAAATGGTAAATACTGTTTCAGTCTTTCTTATAGGATACAACCTTAGCCAGAAAACATCTGCTTATTATATAAAAACTTGTTTTCAAACCAGTGACCGTTAAATACAAACCAAACTTTAATTGAAATACACATTTCAGGTAAAACATTTTAGGGATTGAAATTGGTTGTTTCGATCTAACGACACAATTCTCAGGATCCATGGACTGTTGTTACCGAGGTATATACGGTGAAAATGTACGCATACACACATGGTAGAATACTTTGTTGGAAAAAGTTGACCCACTGAGAAGTAATTAATAATGGTACCTCTTTAAAACTAACAAGTTCTCATTAATACAAATTGCTTATATTTGCACTTGGCATTAGATGAGAAATTATGTACCTATTAACTTTAAATGCTCAATGAAAAGTTTCCTTGCACATAAAAATATATAATATCAAGTTCAATGATGGCAGTGGTGTGGAATTATGTATTTTAGAACTAAACATTCTGAAAATATACTTACATAACTTTTAGGGTTTTTGCAAACACCTGTTAATACAAACCTCATTATTACAAAATGAAAAAAATGTAGGTCGCTTAAGGTTTTAATTAATGACGTTTCACTGCATTTATCAATCTTAACATTAAATTACAGAATTAAGCTCTTCAGGCCATTACATAACTCTATTTTTCCGTAAGTCGATTGTATGTACTGTTCTTGAATACAAATTCAAAAGAAGCTAATATGTATTTTAATATTTTTTAAAAGTGTAATATTTAGTAGCAGCAAGTCTGTCTGAATAACCTGAAGGCATTAAATAGAATGAACATACAATGAAAAGAATATTGTGAACGCTGTTTGTAACACTTACAATTTTTTTCTAACATGTTTTGCGAAACGCGGGGAGCACGTTACAACACTGCAAGCCACATGGGCCGAGCAGGAAGACTTGACAACACTGCGTACCTTGCCTGTCGTGACGCACACGTTCGCACGCTCTACGCATAACACAGATGATGCTCGACAGGAGCAGTGACAAGCTCTGAGCATGTCTCTCCTGATTTGTAACTTTTGTGGAGGAAGTTATCAGAGCATAATATAAATCTCTGTCCCTGAACAACTGTGCCACATACAAGATGCAATTTCAATTGAGTGAGCCCTGTTCTGTAATTGAAAAACAGAAAATTCTTTGTAAATTATGTCCACTAATTAACCCCCATGTTTTAAGATGAAAGTCATCTGATTCTTCTGGGTGGCCAGGTGCATTATCTAAGAGAAGCAGCACTTTAATTGGTATTTTGTTCTCTGCACAATATCCATTTACCTAAGGAACAAAATAATGATTGAACCAATCTCCATACAACACATGAGTAACCCAGGCCTTGGTGTTAGATTTCTAGATTACAGGCTGTTTACTCAGGTCAATTTTCTTAAATGCTCACAGGTTCTGAAGTGATAAACTGCTAGAGGTTTAAGTTTCAAGTCTCCAGATGCATTACAACCAACCACAACAGTGATACAATCTTTTGCGACCTTGAATCCAGCGACAGATTTTTCTTCCTTTGAAATCAACGTCCATTCTGGCATCCACGTCAAAACAAGTGCAGTTTCGTTGGCGTTAAATATTTTCTCACGCAAATGTTAACCTTCCTAGATTATTTGTGCGTGAAGAAGGCTTTTGCCGCTAGAGCCTGAGTGTGCCTGAACTAGCCGCCAGATGAGACTGGCCTAACCAGTGAAATGTAGCGCAACCGTGCACCAATGTGTTCATCCTTTTATATGTGTACGAGACTATTAAGAAGTACCAGCCTGTAAGTACCTTAACCTTCATTCCTAGATTATTTCTGCTAGGATTTCAAGAATTTCACGAGTCACGCCCACACCTTCATTTGCGGCCTTGCCTTTGAACTTGATGCGTATATTCACACTCTTCTTGAATTGTTTAAACCACCCAGTTCTAGCTTTAAGGCCATGCATACTCCCTTGTTTCTATTGCTTTCGCAATAAGTTTAATCCTCAACCAGAGCAGACATCAGAAATATGTTTACCAGCTTTCAGCATGTTGGCTATTTTTTTGAGACAGTTTCTACCTTATGTAAATAGGGAAATTTTTGATAATCACTTTATTAGTTGAAACAGTATACTGTAATTTCTTGTTTGAAAAAATTGGCTACCATCGTGTCTTTTTCCTGGCTTTCCTAAGAAAATTCTAATGACTGTGTGATTTGAGAATTTATTCATAGGCCTCGAAAACAATAACATCTGTAGAAACAATACTGCTGTTATTAATGAAGAAATAAGAAAACAGAGAGACACACACAGTGAGAGTTGCACGTGTGTCGCACAAGAAGTTTTTATTTATCAGATGCCATCTCATCCTCCGCTTGATCATGTCAGAACATAGACAAAATATTGCGTAACTGAGAATTTACCTAAGTTACACCTTAAGTAACTTGGCGTCTACCTGTACTCATTTAAACTCTGCGACTATAAGCATGGCAGAGAGAACCTTCAAGTCCTACGCCACACAGTTTGGACACACTTTGCTAATTTTTTGTTTGGATTGCCTTAGCAGTCTGTGTAACTCAGTTTGGCTACATACACAACGAATGTTAACCTCTGTATGAATATTAAAAGAGTTCTGTTAAGTTCTTACACAAAATAAAATTTGCTGTGCACAAAAATATAAAGCAAAGTTAATGTTGCATTGTTTTAAAAAACAATTACCATATATAATTTATATCATTTTAATATTTGACAGTGTCTGCCTTAGGAAATGTTGACCGATAAGACTTATGACAAAACTGTTTTCAAATTAATAGAAACTATCCTTCACATTTCTCGGTATAATAAACTGCATTACTGACAAGCATGTAGATTTCTTGTTATATGTGTACAAAAGTTACTTTAGTGGTGTCGGGAGCCATACTGTGGTGAATTAACATTTTAAGAGCCTCGATAATGCAACCAAGGTATTTAAAGAATTTTATCACTGTTGGTTGGCATTCATAGTTTTCAATTAAATGAATTTGCCCTGCTGGTATTGTATTTTTAATAACCTTCTTAAAGCTACAATTAACCCTGGGAAAATATGTGCAAGTTTGCTGCACTCCTAGAATTTAGCTCACGTACATTAAAGGTACAACTATATGGTGTTAAAAATAACGGACAAAACTCAAAGCTACAATGTAAGTCAAAAAACACTACCATGGAAGGAGGAACTCTGGTTCAAATTTTTCTGATCCGCAAACCATAGGGTTAAACTAGAACACGACAGGAAGACATAACAATGGAAGTATTATATTCAACAACTCGATAACTTCAGAAAAATTTCAGTAAATTTCCACAAATGGTCGCTCAAACAATTTACAAATATTTACAAAGACGTGAAACATGCAAAACAGCTATTGTGTAAGACTTTTAATAAGTGTACGAACATATTTCGCTGGTCAATTTGGCCCGTGTGCTATAGTCCTGCCAACACGTCAGGTAATCCACACGTTGAAAGTGATTTAATATCAAGTGAAATCATTCCCCTTCCCCTCAGTGATTGAAACATTAACCTTCCAGCCTTGATGGGAAGAGTTATATATAATATAGCCAAATGTACATAAAAATCCAATAGCATACGTTGTACGTGAGTATACATACCTTGGATACAATGAAAGAATACACTTCACCACCTTATTCTATTAAAAATAGTTTAATAGATATGGAAGCACTAAACTGTAAAATTTGGTACAGTGCTGCTATGTATAAAGTTGCAGCCTAATAAAAATATCTGAAAATCCTACTTTACATTTCTCGACACTGGCAAGCTGACAACCTGAAAACTTAGTAATGCGAATAACACTTCAAAAGCTAACTACATACATCCAAAGATAACTGCATGCATACCTGCCAACTTTGTACAGTTGAAACCAGGAAGACATTTAGCCAACAATACAATAAAACAATACGATACTATCCCTTTCTGCTAAGAACGAATACATACTTTTAAATTATTGTACTATGAAGGGAAATTTACAAGCATAATCTCAACAAATAACAAATCATGCAACAAAATTTAAAAATTTACATTGGCTCTGGCGAACCACAATGAACGTCTCTTTCAGACCCAAATTTCATTCACATAAACTTGCTTCTTTGCTTCTTCCCATTGATGGGGACTGAAAAGGGTTCACAACGCTAGAACTTCTTCCGAACCACAGTCTTAACAGCAAAAACTGAAACGTTAGTAAAAATTATCTATCTGGAAAACAAACTTTACTGCAGCGAAAAGTTTTCCCAAGCTAATAGGTTAACAAATACTTTCCACAAACAGACTCCTTGAATAGCACTTTATCACATTTCACCAAATGTCCCATCGGAAATATTGTGAAGTCACGTAAACAGCTCAATAACCTTCCAGCTGACAAATGTTACCAAGCAATGATAAATACACACAACATAATCTGCACGTACCCCTTTACTGTTGTCATGATGCTGCCGTCCTGCGTCAGAGAAATATTTAAAAACTTACAGTTTCGGGGAATAAATTAATGTTTATAGCATTGTTCTAGTTTTTTTTTACATACAATTAATCTGGTGGGAAATTTGGCAGGTACGTACATGTAGAGAAACTTCCCGGTCAAGTTTTCATGCTACAATAAAACTGTTTTAAAAAATATCAACAATGATTAAATTAAATTTTTTGGCACATAAACATTAACTTTTACAGTAAACAGTTCAAATTTGCAGAGAAAACAGTACGCATCTGTACACACATAGTAGAAACAAAATATCTTTTATAAAAATATACCATATTTAGATACCATTTTTTCTTTTAAATGGCAATATTCCACAACGAATTAAAATTTTCGGTCCCAGTAAAAATAATGAATTCTAGAAATATGTTTTGTCTGTTACTACAGCTACGATTCTTACAATCTGAAAAATTCAGCTAAATGATAGCACACAGAGTGTTAAAATAACATTTCTCCATCACAACTTACCACAATACAAAATAGGAACTCCATTGGACAATGAACAAAACTACATAATCACAATATAACAATGGAGTATCTCAGTACAACTTTCGACACAAAACAATTACGCCAGTAGTGAAATGTGTTCCTCATATGTGCTGCACGTGGCATGCCGGGGACGACGGCACGCTAAACTCTGCAACACAAAAAAATAACGCAATCTGAAATTGTAGCATACGATGAACATCATCAGACACAAGACTCACGGCACGTAAACCGTAGCCCAGAAATTCCATGGACTTTCAGTTACCACATTGACAAAAAAAATGTGTTGTCAGAAAAAACTCTCCAATATTACATATACACCAATTTTATTACAGTTGTAACTAATATAAAGGGATTTAAATGAAATAAAAAAACTTTAAAGTAAAGTATTTTGTGTAGCTTTAGTGTACAATATAAGGATGATAAATATTTTAGGAATACTTATTGATATCACTGATTAATTACAACAATAAGACGCCTGGTACGTAAACTAACCCACTCTGTGCCAAGAACAGAAAAATCAGCTTTGATCATCTTTGCAAGAATAGCCAAGCCAATACAGTACTGAATTTTAAGTCGCATCAATTTTTAGAGGTCATTCGCAGCAATGTAAAAATTGTTGGGAAAAATTTAACAATCCACCAATGCATGCTGTAAGTTATAAATTAGGCCTACATGCAGGCAACATCACTGTTATGGAAGAAAGATGTTTGAGCAGACATTATAAAAGCTAATTACAGTGGAACCTCGTTAATACAAACCCTGAAAGGATCTCAATTTTTGCAGTTTGTAACAACACACACTATAATAACAGGTGTTCTGCAAATATAATTTCAGGATGTTTTGTCCCAAAATCCAAACTTTCATACCACGCCATGACTTATTTTAACCAATGAACTGTACAAATTTTTTTGTGTGCATAAGAAACATTTTATTGAGCATTACAGTTAATATTTAATTTCTTATCTCATTCCAAAGGGAAAGAAAACCACTTTGTATTAACGTACAGTTGTTAGTATTAATGAGGTTACACTAAAATGCAATATTAGTGAAATTGTCGGGTTTTTCAGGTGTCAAAATTAATTCCCAACAATTTAGTGTTCACACAAAATTAAAGTTCTATCACTTGTTCGTGTAATTATTTTTGAAAATAATTCCAAAAATGCTTGGAACAAAAAAAAAAAAATTACATCTGAATATCACAACAGGTTCACGGAGCTTTTGTATTCCAATACACCATTTTTTAAAATTCAATATTTTTGAGTAGTTAACAATTTTAGTGAATACAGTATCTCAAAATTTCTGAAAATTCTGTTGGTAAATATTATACAAAAGCTGGCATAAAGTGGGTTAATGTGAAGAGGAGAGAAGAGAGGAGAGAGGAG
>PNEQ01130143.1:0-11555 GCA_003012365.1 Medauroidea extradentata | reverse complement strand
CTACGCATAAAGGCTGTATTATTCTTGGCATGTGCACAGTTTCATCCATATGGGAAATAATAATAATAATAATAATAATAAACATCTAGGACTTGACTTAAGGGTCCTGTCTACCTGCGTGCTAGAGGCTCGGAAGTGATGGAGCTACAAGGGTGACCTGGAAGCTCACGTCAAATGACGCATTGCCACAATGAGCTAACCAATGAACTAACGTGCAAAATTCCCACAGATTCATTTTTAATATGGAACTTTAAGAGGTGGCCATATAATTTTATTGGTGGAAAGTCTGTAGCTACGTTCAGTGCACATTTTTACCCGAGTTTCACATACAGTAGAGTCTCGTTATAGCGAAATGTCACGGGTATGGGTTCGAACTTTGCTATAGCAGTGTCTTCGCTATAGCTGAATTTGGCTGATTCTGACCCCTAAACCCAAAAATGGCATTAAAACTGTCTTTAATCTTATTTAATTACAAAGTAGTACGTTATTTTACGGAAATATAGGTTTATTTTAACAGGTAAGTATGCGCTGGTTACAATGATACCCAACAAGTATGGGTGCAACTATTCGCTAAGTCAAAACGGGCTAAAATCTCCGCAGCGTCATGTAAGTATGGCTATCTATTGCTGGACCTCCTCAGCGGTGTCTCGCCCGTGCGGGCGCGCGGCAAGAGTACACGCGCCGGCAGAGTGTTATTTGCTAGCAAAACTAAGCGATGCCAACATTGGTAGTTGCTTGATTTTCGCGCATTAGTAGTAGTGAACTATGTTTAGCGGCAACACGAAGTTAAGTTCAAAGCCAATCAGTAGTAACAGAAGTGCGCGCACGTGTATGCATTGACTTTGAGCAAGGTCACAAGTTTGTGATTTTATTCCGGCAGTGTGCCGACAGAAAATATGTCTGACCTACGTCAGCGCTACCAAATCTAGATAGACAGTTCGTTGAAAAGCAATGCTAAGGCTAGACATGCTCGTTTTCACACACGGCCCACCACCCACATTTTTTTTTACTTTTTATTTTTCTTTCTTCCCCTTCAGCTGTCCAAACAGACTCGTTCCAAGACAAAAAAAACATGTGACTTACTCTTGTTCCCACGCTGTTCCTGACGGTGTGTACGATACTTTAACAATGCAACGGCCGCCCGCAAGGATTTATTGCTTCTCGCTCAAGTTTATGGGAGGTGTAGTGTGTTAAATTATAATTTATAATTAGTGTACAGTAAATGTTGAAATTGCCATTAAATTAAAAGATAAAAATACGTATGGCCGACTGTGTAAGCATGATGGTGAATCAGAACAGCGAATGCACCGACACTGGAGAGGATAACGCAAATGCGTCCTCTCATCCGCCCGTCCTTGCTGCTTATCTCAAAAAGCTGAAGGTCTACCGAGTCAAATATGAGCTGTAGCAAGCTAAGCAGAGATAAGCGTGTGCGAGGGAAAGAGACAGCGCTATCGTGTCTCCCAAACACATTTCTTCAGTATGCGTGGTGTGTGTCAGTTATAGCACAGCCGGCGGCAATTATTCTTAGTTATTCAGTCAGAACACGCAGTTCTTGTTCCAAATAGCCTGACAACAGTGTCTCTGGCATCGGAGCTTTCCGCTCTTTATCTCCCCCCGCCCCCCCCAATAACTTCCCCATTTTATCGCAGTTCCTTCGCATTTCCGAAAATTCCGGGCCTCTAATTATAGTTTTAAATGCTGCCTCGCAAGACGACATTGTTTTGTTTACCTTAAGTTTTGCCGTGTTGTAGCGAGTGAAAATGGTAAAATAAACTTATGGAGATCGTGAAATAAATAAATTATTGAATATTATGCCTAATAAACACATATCTATCATTTTTAGCAGTCTGTTTTATAATAGCAGATATACTAACCAAGGTAATCTCTACTGATATTATTCCGATCAAGTGTATCATTTCAATAGCATAAAAAATTGCTTGTTTACATAAACATTTAGTTATTACGACAACTCATAATTACGACAAATTTTTTTGCAGTTATGAACTCTCATAGTAACGGGATTTCACTGTAGTTTAGTAAAATCATGTCTTTATGAACACACTGCAAAGTATTTGATATGGGTAGTAGGCGGTGCCCTTAAGAAGAGATCCAAGCTCAATATCTTAGGGTCTGATGCTTCCTTTACAAAGTAACCTCGGTCACAGGCCACATCTGTACAGGGAGTTCCACGCCTCACCTTGGGTGGATGCTGCCCGACGGCCCGTGTCACCCGGGTCTTGCCGGGAGGGGCAGGCGTCGCCAGCACCGGCATCGGTGGGCTGCTGGGCGTGATGGCGCGGCGCAGGTGAGGGGCAGGAGGAGTGGTAGGTGTCGGTTTCACTACCGCTCCAGTGCCCCAGCTTGCTGGGATCCTTCTCGTGCAGACGCAGGGCGAGTGCCTGTGGACAGATCCATGCATCTTCCATTACAGTTATGACAGAAATAACTCAACTCACTGCACAGCCTCAGCTAACGCACATAAGCCCTACTACAAGTGAAATTATTCTTTGAAATCAAACACTTAATTTGTATGGCTTTATTTTCAACCAATTTTATAATCAAAATAGAAATTAAAGTACAGTGACTTTTGCGTAACTTGGCCTCACATTTGGTTTAAAAAAAATGTATTCCTGGAATATTTCAAGTACCATTAATTACTGTTCAAACACTAAATGTAAACCAAAGAAATCCTTACAGACCATTATGTGTAATTTATTCAATTAAATTTGGCACTAAACTACAATTTGACAATAAAAGTATGTACACTAGCACTTGGTTTAATCTGATTTTTTGCATATCCAGCCCGAAAAGCTGCCACATTAGGCTGTACTAATTTAGGATTATTGTTCCAGAGCTCACCGAACACTCACAAAACTTCAATACATATTTAGCAAATAAAAACATACCCCTCACAAAAAAAAATCCAGCTAGGGAAAACAATCACCGACCTGTAAACTTTCTAGAGAATTTTCACAGTCTGTGGTGTCAATGTCATAGGGATCGAAGCCTTCACGCTCCATCTCCTCGTAAGTGCCGAACGGCAGCTTGCCGATACACTCCAGCTTCATGATGTGCATCTTGGAGCGCAGGTGCTTGGCCAGGTGGCCGTGGATGCGGAACGCTATGTTGCAGTCGTCACATTTGAACGGCCGCGGGTTAGTCGTCGTCTGCGTGCACACCGTTGCAGTCGTGCCAACCTGCAAGTGGTAGAATGTTGGCATCAAATTTTTTCCATTTTTATATAGTTGCAGATACATGGTGCAGAAATGATGATAAACCTACTGAATAAAGTTATTGAGAGTGAAGAGATTTTGGTCATTGCTTAACGCATCTGGATAAATCTTCCATTAAGTCCCCACATTGAATTTCATTAATTTTTGATTTTTTTGAAATTCTAAGAAGTGTTAAATCTTCGATTACAGTATATAGTAAATTCTACATATTTACACTACAATACAGGCAAGTTATATATATATATATATATATATATATATATATATATATATATACACACAAATAGGTGGACTGATTGTGGCTTAATTATACACCAACAGTTAAATCACAATGCCTGTACCATTTCTTAAATTAATTAGATTTTGTTATGTACTGCACGTTTAATATTTTTTTCTGAGAATTTAAAAAAAATAAATAACAAAAATTTGCAGAGTAACAAATCCTATGGAGTGTGTGGTAGATAAATAAATGCTAAAAATACCAATTGAATACTAAATATTTTAAAAATTAAATATGGTAAAACTACATAACAACCCTAGATAATGTCATTTGCCAAGACAATGCATTTATTAAGCGTAATCTGTCGTGCCACAATTAAATGCACGAGACTTAGGCATTGGAGATTATTTTTCAAGAAAAAGGTTACTCAAGAAAAATCTTTGCTCAAGAATTTGGCAAAAAAAATATAATCTAGGGATGATGTTTTTTTATATTGCCTTCGAGAAACATACCATTTTTAACTTATGCTTTTAGCGTTTAATTATGTATCGCCTTATTAAGGATGTAGTGTACAGCAATTAATATTAATCACCGTGTTTTTATTTTTTATTTGTACCAAATATTTTTTTCTTATTTTAGACACAAAATGTGACTAAATTTTCATATTATGAAATTTTTTTTTCTCTCATAGTTTTTGCATAATGGCTTGTTAAAGTCAAAATTTACATGTTTCCATTTTAAGGACTACAATAAAACTGACACACCAAACTGAAAAAATTCACAGAGGATAAAGACATTGCATGCTACAATGTCAGGTACATAAAAACAAAGAATAATAATATTTTATATTTAAATAAAAATGCTAAAATTAAAAAAAGAAATTAAAAAAATTTAATAACTTTTTAAAAAATACAAAACTATTTTATTTTGCGATTTAACATAGCTGAACTTGTAGCCTACAACATCACTATTCACAGAGAATTTTTTCAGTTTGGTATATCAGTTGATTTTAGTATCGTCCTTAAAACTGAAACATGCAAATTTTGGCTTTAACGAGCCATTATAGGTGATTCGAAATAAAATGAGCACTCAAAAAAGCCCTGATTAATTTCTATTTTCTACCAGTTTATATCTTTCCGCTGCAAGTAAACATCAACATTGCCACGTGCTTTTATTTACATAGGCTTGTACAATGTTTACAGTTACGTTACAGTGCTCCGATAAATTTTAGCTACAATATGCATTCATTAAATACACGGGTGTTGAATATGTGCTACACTCTGTAGTAATCTTAGTTATATGCGAGTAAACGTCTTATAACATTGGTTTCTCTGTGTCTACTCTAACGGCGCTATTACCGTTACGAATCTCGTAAACGCATGCACAGTAAATTCAAACTTTTAAATTAAAACTGCCACTAAAAACACACACGACACACGCAACTCAAGAATTCAAGTTCCGTTCAGCATACTGCAATGAACGACGATGACGCACGTAAAGATAAACAATAAATAACGTATTTTCTTATTGTGTGAAACAAGGGGAAAAAATGCTGTTTCTATTTCCAGATACTCAGACTGGCGATAATAAAACATAACATCTTACATTACTAATGACGTCACACAATTTAGCAATGATATTCATAAACAGTCACTTCTAATAATTTTGAATGTGTTTATCAGAAACCAATATTCATTACACAATGGACAAACAAATTGAATGACGCAATTCGCTTCCAAGCGGCGAAAACCTAAATCTGATGCCATCTGTCGGTGAAATGTTATACTACCTCTGTGGCGCGAAGCATTAGCGTCATGTGCCAACGATAATTGACTCGGTTGCGTTACTGTGTGCTGCCGCTAATTAAATAAAATTATACAGACAGTTGGTATGTCAGTAAGAACTTAAATAAATATTTTTAAGTATATTAAATACAGAAAGGTCGTTTGCATTTGATGTTGTTTCAATAATGCTGTACTAAAGTAAGAAAATACACGGAACTACCTGCAATTATTCGCTACCAACCTAAAACAATAATGTAACTGTTGTTAATGTTGACTTATATGCAGTAACGGCTAGTGATTTTTTTCAAAGGTTAAATCTTTAGAGCTCACTTTATTCAGAATGACCTATACGAAAAAACTATGTGAGATAAAAAAATTTATAGGAGCAATAATTAGTCATATTTTGTCACTAAAACAAGAAAAAAACTATTTTGTCACTAAAACAAAAAAAAAAAAAAAAAAAAAAAAAAAAAAAAAAAAAAAAAAAAAAAAAAAAAAAAAACTATCTCGTACAAATATAAAAATAAAAAACATGGTGATGAAAATTGCTGTATACCGCACCCTTTAAGAGGCAGCGTCAATTTTTTTGTATTAATTTTGGTTTAATTAATGAAGTACGTGACGAATAACCAGCAATGTTTCTTTATAGAAACGTTAAATTTTGAAAATATGTGCGTATTACTGGATGAAATCGGTACTGGGAGTTATTTAGTGTTTATTATTTGATGGGAGAGAATTTTTATCTGAAATGAAAATTACCTTAATTATTTCCTAGTTACGCTTTTATTTTTCGAATACAATGAATGTAATGAAAGGTAAAGTAATTAGCTACGTCCCCATTAAAATATTTCCAGTTAAATCTTGCCAAATTTGAAATCAGGAAGGAAATATGAAAAATTCATCACAATAAGTGACACTAGCTCTTAAGGCACTGCAATTGTCACGGACTGGAAAGATTCCTGAGAACGCAGAAGTCTCAGCGAATAACAAGGAAAAAAGCAAAAACCAAGCACGACTGGGAAGAGCAGGGGTGGAGCAGGAAAGGAACTCACTCGGTTCTGGTGGCTGACGGAGCTCTCGTGTTTCTTGAGGTGACCCTTCTTGCGGAAGGAGACGGCACACAGCTCACACTTAAACGGGTGCTCCAGGCAGTGTATGTTGACATGCAGGCGTAGCTGGCTGGGCTTGGAGAACACCTTGTTGCAGATGATACACATACTCTGCCCGTCCTCCATTAGCCTGCGACAACACCGTCACTCTCTGCGTTACCCGCCCAAACATCTCAAGGTCGTAAAACATCACATATCACTACGTGAAAGCAAGAATAAAACACTAGTGAAACGTCTTTAATACAAATTTGAAGATGCCTAAACTTCTCTAATAATGAGTTTGGGTTAACAGGTGGAAGAAGAGAAAGAGGAAGAGGAAGAAGAAGAAAAAAACCACACACACATTCTCTGATACTTTTCCTGGATGTTTCGCCCCAAAGAGTGTGGAGAGAAAAAATTTTAAAACGATTTTCTGTTCCCAACTTAATGTTTACGAAGGCAGTGCAGCACGCATGCAAACCGCACGCAGCGCCGTGTCTGCCTATTTATGAGTCAGAGTGGCGAGCGCCCGGCGATCCGGAGAGCTGGTGGGTGTGTGTGTCTGTGTTGTGTGTACGT
This sequence comes from Medauroidea extradentata, assembly GCA_003012365.1. NCBI lineage: Eukaryota > Metazoa > Arthropoda > Insecta > Phasmatodea > Phasmatidae > Medauroidea > Medauroidea extradentata. The sequence continues at coordinate 4,648 of PNEQ01130143.1, read as the reverse complement.
GTAGAGAATGGGTGAGAAGAAGGATGGCGTGTGAAGGAAGAAGATGATCAGATGGAGTTATCAACAAGTGCTTTGGTTGGCTGTGGCTGCACTAAACAAAAAGTAGAAAGGAACGGAAGGCAATGACCTTCCGAGTCTCAGTCCATATAGCATTGCCACACTTTCAGTTTCGCAGCAGCCACAGTGCTTCCAGTCTTTATGTGCATGGGTGGGCCTTTCACTAGTCACTTTGTTGTTTCATAAGTGTGAGGGGTGGAAGAAAATGTAACCGTCGAGATCAATCTTGAAGTAATAAATTAAGCTGCAGAAAATGGGAAACGTGTTGCCGCCAGAAAATTTGACGTTGATCCAAAATGTGTCAGGCGTTGGATTACCAAGCATGAAAAATTGGAGAAGGCACAAAAAAATAAATATGCCTTTCTAGGGAAAAAAATGCATGTTTCCTGCCGGATTATGCTGCTTGCCGTGAATATGCTTTTTTTTGTAGACAAATTTAAATGTTATAATCCATTAAATAATAATGCAATTACCGTTAAACTTTTCAGCTAACTTAGTGTACGGATGAGAAAGTTGCTACGTAGCTTCAAAAGTACAATAACTACAGTAACATTTTGTCTTCATAATCTATGTGTGGCTGCGTGCGCACACAAGCACATTTTTCCTCTCATCTCCTCTTCGCTCTCCCTCCACGCCGTGTAGAATGACTCATCGCCTGATGCGCCCTTGCACAGCGCTTGGCCTGACCTGTGGCCCGATGGCAAGCATGGGGGTTGGTTTAAAACTAGAACTTTGTCTTTATTATATACTTTCTTGCTTCCAGGTAAATTAACGGTCTTCGACGGTTTATTTCACAAACTTATTTAGTTCTGACCCAGCATTTAACAATTTTGCTTAGAAAATACAACAAACCAATTTTTTTTTTAAATTCTGTGTAAACCCCCCAACCCTATTTTCAAATTAAAAATTAGTGAAAAAATGTGGGGCGTTTACACGAGTAAATTAAGTATTTTTCCAGTGGACCTGATAGTACATTTTGTTGCATATAAAAATAATTTTATTGGACATTAAAATTTATTTTATTAAAATTAAATTAATATTTTATTTCTGAATTCATTCCATGGGAGGTGGGAAGGGGGTGGGTGAAGAGAGGTGGGCAGAAAACCATTAACTCAACTGTTTGAAAAACTGAAGTTTTCACTGCATAAGCCTACACAAAAAGTTGTTTCTATAGTTACATTCACGTATTACAACGTACGCAAGGACTGCAGATTAATTATGTTTTACCTCAATGATGGATTATCATAAATGACTAATCCAAAGTTAGAACAGTGATATATTTTGATTCTCTTGAATTGATTATGAATGCAATAAGAGAGAACTCACGTAATCTGACCTTGAGTAGTCTGGCCCTCTTGGAATTCTGGCTTCACATTTGGAGAAACAGTATTTCTGTGATTTGTTAATAAGTTAATTTATTGTCCATACGATAAAACAATGTAAAATCACGTATTTTCTTTAACAGCAGTAGATCATACTGAATATACAAAACAATGTGTTAATTATTTACTTCAATTTCACACTAAACTGCATTAAAAAACTTGTACATAATTACTCTGTGTAATCGAGCTTCTGTATTTCTGCATTGACCAACCATCACATTATGCTGGGATTACGGAGAGTCTGCTGTATCTCACACACTATGACAAAAATGTTATCAAGATTTGAATTCAAGCGATATGTATAATACCGTCATTACTTTACAAGTTAAGTGTTGCCTACCGTGTACTTGTACGCATTCATACTTCACATTATTTCGGAAGATAAATTAAAGCTAATTAATTTTAAGAGCCTGTTAGCACCCTGAAACCTTCTTAAGAAAGTTACCATTTAAGACTATCCTGCTAAACGTGTTAGATAAATTTTACGAACTCTTCCAAGTTGGTTATCATTATGCCCTTATTTTTGTCCCAACATGAACTCTTTAATAGATTTTTAAAGTACAGTAGCTATATTACACACACACACACACGCATACACACACGCACAAAAACACACACAAACAAACTCACACACAAATACACACACACAAACACACACCCACAAACACACACATTTTTTGGTTTGTTTTTTTAAGTGCTCAAAATTATTACCAAAAAAGCAACAGGCTGTAAAAAAATTATCTAAATTAATTTAATGGATGAGTGAAAATTCAGTATGTTGAAACTGTCACTACACTGAACTTTCATTTTTTTCATTTGCGTAAGAAAATCGAGAGCTGACAAAGAAAAATTAAGCTAAACGAATATTTGAGTAGTTATGAAGAGTTACCTAATTTATCCGCTCATTTACTTTACCACAGTATGTTTTTAATAAGTATGTACGTTGTGTAATACAAAGACAGATGCGGCAAAACCCTACTTCTGTGAACATGGATCAAAGACTACTACAATTTTACAATAACATTCTTAGGCACTGCATAAAAATAAAAGGGAAAATACAATTAAAGGCCAATTAAAAATAAATTAACAGGCATGCAGAAATATTATACAGTACTAGAGGTTGTGAAGTTGTGCCGCTGCCATTAACTCGTTAACAACAACTGTGTAAAAACAAACAACAACGTGCCTTTTAAAAAACTTTCGCTGAAACACGCATGAAGCGTGAGCCTAAGATAAAGTGCGCACCTGGTGAGTCGAGCCCCCTGTGCAATGCTTTAACTACACGTCTACTACAGGTCTTAGATTTTGATGCTCGCCTCCAATTTTATCCACTATTCTGTGTATTAAACCTAAGCATAATAGTAGGGCTCTTAGGGTATCCCATATGTTCCTTCGTGGGGAAGAAAAAAAAAGAATTTAATTGTGTTCCTATTAAGGTCCAGGTTACCAAAATGCTTTCGTGACACTTTCGCAGTGATGCAAATTCAAAATGGCCACACTTTCATTCATAAAACAGGGTGTACCTCTGCTTCACTTTATTTGATTTTAGATTTTTTTTTCCATTTGACTGCTCTTTGAACATTTATTAACATTATTTGCCTAAAACATGTTTTGATAATTGAAACAGATTTTCAAAAAATCTCAAAAAATCATAATTTGAAGAATTTTTGTTTTTAAAAATGTTGTGCCTATGGAAAAACAAAGCAAAATTAACAATAGTACTAATAAAAGTTGAAGAAAATGTGGTGGGACGCACTGCCCATCACGTTTGTGGTGCAAAAATATATGATGCCCCACTCGGCCCCACCTCGCGGTGAACAACCGAATGCGATCGGGACACACACACAGCTCCATGTAGCTCACGACTGAACACCGGTCGGTATGAAACACACTCTAATTTCTCAGGGAAAATAGTGGGTTCGAACCCTGAATGAATGAAGAGATGCGTGCTACGAAACAGAAACTTGATTTGATTAAGCCTTTTTTTTGCACACGGTAGATAGCAACACAGCGGGCGTGGCAGTCAGTAGATCGGCAAAGAAACAACAATCTGAATGCTTCCAGAGCATCAAGCATCGGAAAAACGCTACCGTTTTGGCAGGCCGGCATCTTAAAGAGTTCCCAGCATGTTTGAGATTTACGTTGTTGTGCGAAAAGCCATCTCACCGGAACATGAGACGAAATGATAATGGTGCTGCGGCAAACCGAAGTTACGGTCTCGTAAAACTATGCAATAACAGCAACTCACCTCCTCTTCATCGTGTCTGCCATTGCTACGGTACACGGGACTCCACGAGAAAAAAGAATAATAAAAAACTTAAGTCATTGCGATTACTCAATTACCGACGCGGAGGCAGCTTCGCCTCGGACACCAAGTCCAACAACCACCATACTTTCGCATCACTTTTTCAGCCCCTGAAAACACATCCACTTAGCACAAGAGACACTCAACAACTGGGGCGAGGAAAAGGACGCCACCGGTCACCAAGATGGCGAGCGGAATCCCCCTCCTCTACTGTCTGCTAGGAACTCTTTTAAATGACCATGGTTAATTCGGGCCAAAACATACCTTATAAAATATACAAAAGAAAACTGACAACCAGCAAAATTGCACAGTGTGCTTATATTTATGAAACTTCACGCCAGGAATTAAATATTAAATAAACAAAATTGCAGCGCTCGGCGGAGTGATACAACTGACAGAGGCCAGTTGTTTTCGTGGAAATGCATCAGCACAGCACATGCATTCCTAAGCCTTTGTTCAGCTCTCGGCTGACGCCAGCCAGTCGCTCCCCCAGGCATCCAAACTAGGCTGATAAAGCTACTAAACTGAAAACTCGAATAAAAACTTTGCCCGCGATCTAATCAAAAAAACACAAGAGAGAAAAAGGTTGGCGTTTTTGATTATCTTTAAATTGACACCCCACATGATGCTGCTACATTGATTTTATTTTACCGTTAAAATAACTGACCTCTGATTATTATGATTCAAACTGACTTATTAAATTACAAAAAAAAAAAAAAAAAAAAATCTCAATATAATAGTGAGCTTCCCTCACAGTATTCCGTTTTAGCTAATAGGTTATTCATTTGAAATACTTCCTTAGAAAAATTTACATAAATTAAAATGATATTTTTGTAAATTACCCGACTGCCACGCTTAAAGAAACAAAGATTACAATATTTTTACACACGTTTGTTCTCTTTCG